>PVKE010036494.1:0-16374 GCA_004027555.1 Craseonycteris thonglongyai | reverse complement strand
AGAGAGAGAGAGAGAGATACAGAGACAGAGAGAGAACTGAACTGGGGGAACTCCCCAGTTCAGCATATGGGTCTGCACGAGATTCGATCCTGGGTCCCCGGCGCTGCAAAGTGAGCGTGTAACCCACTGAGCCATCCCGGCTTCCCCATAATTTGTTAATTTTCTAATCCAGAAACCACCAACCAGAGAATTCTTCCTGTATTATTATTTGATAACAAGTACTCATTATTTAATCAATTCAACTAGTGAATTCTATGACAGAAAGATTTGCATTGTTTAAAAAATAACATCAGCAAACATACTGCTGCATTTTTATATACTTGTCTGTTCTTAACACATCAAGGCAAAAATCCTATTATTGCTGCCCTCCTCTAGATATTATTAGAAATGTCACCTGTATTGAATCCTAATCTTGAGGCACTAACGTGGCCTTTAATAACAATGAGGCTGACACTATGCCCAACAAATAAGAACAAACTTTCACAGGTTTAAATGTTTGACCATAAGTTACATTTTTGTTAGCATCATTCAGTTTTTTTAATGAAATAGATAATGTAATATACAAAGACATTAGTGAAGAGAAAAATAATGATTTAAAACACTTAGAAGTGTGTCTGCCGTATGGTTAACTGTCATAAGGTGACCAGCCGTCCCGCTTTTGGCGGGACAGTCCCAATTTTTAACAATTTGTCCCGCGTCCCGCGGCATTTTTAAAAAGTCCCGATTTTTGGAAAGAATGCACGACAAGGGAACGGCAGGAGATAGAACAAATTTTTAATCAAGAACCCCCTCCCCTCCGGTCAATGGTGTCCCGCTTTACCAATGTTAAAATCGGTCACCTTAGTAACATTCAATAAATATTAGCTCTCATTAATATTGGGGAAAACTGCCTGAAAGAATTGATCTAGATCTTCAAAATTAGTTGCTGTTAAGATGTACAAACTCATTACAGAGACATGAAAGTATAAGGAAATATAACTATTACATAATTATAATTTAAAAGGAATCTGTAATAAACATCAGTCCTATTTTAATGTCATTTTTCTAGAAATAGTTCTGCAACTTCCCCCACTAAGTGATGTCTCAGTAGGAGGTGGGCCTAGCTTCCCTCCCCCTCTACCATTTCTTGAAGGCCCAACAAAGCCTAATGGTTGAACACCCAAGTCCTACAGCCAGAGAGTTCACAGACCCAGTATCCCTCCTAGCTGTTGTAAGCCACCTTCACCGCTCTGTTCTTTATCTGGTTATTCAACTATAAAATGAAGATATGAATTATAGTTGCTTCAAAGAACTTCTGTGCGGATTCAAGAGTTAATTTAAGAAAGCACTGGGAACATTATTGCAATTACTCACATACAAAACACTCAGTAAAGACAGTACATTAACTATCTTCCTCATTTTAAAAAGCAAAGAGGTTAAATCATTATTCTCTTTCCACAGCACAGCCAGGGGCAGGCCCATGACACACCCTAGCCACCAGACATACTTCCTGGAGATTCAGAACCTCAATGGAACACAGAAGGGATAGGAGGGAAGAGGAACCTGTATATTGCTAGGGGCAGCAGCATCTCACTCACTCCTTAAGGTTACTTTTCATCCAGCTTCCTGTTTGCTGGTCCAGCAGGGTGCTATTACCTGTTCCAAATTCCAACGCTCCAGGCCCCCACCAGTTCTGTAAGCTGTCCTCCCATCCACCACCCCCAGTCACCTTACAACCAAGAACCCTACCTGATATTTCCATTGTGACCACGGGGAAAATATGTAATTGGAATAAAATTTATCAACATTTTTAAAAGTGAATGTTTAAAAAGAGTGATAGGACTATGAGTGACTGTCAATCGTTTTTTTAACCGTCCTTTATTTTCCCTTTTATCATTAACAAACATATACTACCTTAATTTAAAAATCATGTCGTGGGGTTCTTGAACAGAGAGGCCACACATCCGGTCTACAGCAAGGAAAGGAGCTTTTATCGTTGCCGGGATGGATCAGCGGATTAATCTCCAAAGGCTGAGCTCCATTTACAGTGGGGCACACAGCTTTATGCTATCTGTTACTTCCGCATTCACGAGCTCGCCTGCTAAGGTTACAGGTTGCTGATTGGTTGCTAGGTTATAGGGTAAGGGGCTTATGTATGGGCTCAGGAATGTCCCATCAGGCTGTAAGTCCCAGGAGGGGAGCCCGCATCTTCCAGGTGCAGCAAGACCAGGCCAGGCTGCCATAATCACATTTTAGATCTCAGGAAGCTAATTTGTCACACTTGAACATGTCATGTCTTCCTGATTTGTTGTTCATAATTTTAAAAGGTAACTAAAATCAGAAATAAAGTTCGCCCTTTATAATAGTTTATGGCCTTGTTACTCAAATATCCTTTGCATTGGCAGAAATAGAAACTAACTTAAAATTAGTCTCCAGAAAAGTAGGCAATAGTGGCCAGGCATCATCCATTTTAACAAATTCCTTCATAACTCAGGATCAAAGGATAAAAATAAGGTCATGTCTCATCTGACAAAACGATGCACACAACATGAAATGAGAATTTTTCTGCTACTTTAAATTAAATCCAAATAGAAAAAAGATCAGATCATCTCACTACATTAAGCTACAAGTCAGTTGTAAACTAGTCACCTGAAGAAAAGCCAGATGCACTTCTAGTGCCACACAGATCATTAGTGTAGTAATGGACTGCACAATTGCAAAGGAATTGTATCCATGGGCTTTGAAATTGAAAACCCAGATTAGCCTCTCACTACTACCTGTAACCTCTCATTGCCTCAGTTTCTTCATCTGTGAAATGAGAACGCAATCTGATAATCCACATGAAGTACGGTGTCTAAAACATATTAAGAACGCAATAAATAGTAACTATTTGTATTATTTGTCAATAATACCAGTTAGGTATCATTTATAAAGCCCAGCTTCTTATTGTCAATTCCATGAATAACCAGCAATTTGAATACATTTTTAAGTGAAAGAATAAGTTCACAGCACTGGTATTATGAGGGTTCTAGCATAGCCAATAAATATGAAAAGTGAAGGCCAGTGTAGGGCCAAAGTTACTAGGTTAGGTGCATTTGTTCATTTGATACAGAAAATTGCCTATTTCACTTTGCCACTTCAAATGATTCCCTCAAACGTTGAGGGAGATGGGAGAGTGGGGAGGAAAAGGTGTGTTTTGGGGCACCCCTCGTTAGAACCATATTATTCTGTTTTTGTTAATTTTTTGCTTTTACATAGTATTTGGTCATCAGCAATACAGTATAGTGCAGCAATTTTAAGAGGTCTCAGAATCTTAACCCCACCTCTACACTTGACTAACCTGGCAAGTTAAAAATCTTCTCCAAGTTTCCTCCGCTATCAAATAGGAGTTTAGAGTTGCAACCTTATATTATCATTTTAATAATTCAAAAAATTAAGAGATGTCAGCGCTTACTTTGCACACTTCATGATAAGGAGTAAGCACTCCATACATGTTACAATTATAATTTATACTTCCTATGACACATTTATGCATACTATTTAAACGTCAGCAAATCTTCGGGGTGATTTTTAACTGAAATAAGTATGAATCTCAAACAGAAGGTAATTTAAATGAGAATCTACCCAAATAACAATGATTAAATCTCACCTATGATATTCCCATTCATTGGTCATCCAGTTTGAATACATCCAGTAAACAACAATTCATGACTTCCTGAAGTCATTTAATTTTTATAAAACAAAGATTTTCCTTATATTTAAGTTTAAAGAGAGAAGGGATTTTATAGATTATGATTTGTTAGTTCATTCATTACAGCAAATACTTATTTATGAGCACTGAACTATGACAATGAATAGGCTAAATAACACTGAAGCTTAGAGATGCCAAATAATAAACACATTATTAAGTGAAAATTAAGTTTAACCATTTCAAAACCAATAATGATACTATTATTAAAACCTTGCTGTAAGAAGATGAATGTATCTAGATCAGTGAGGATAACAAAGCTTTTTCATTAATAATATAGCTAGGAGCCAAAATTATATTACCAAGGGGAAAGATCAGTAGCAAATGGAATTAATTCATGATTAAAGCCCTAGCATACAACATGATGACTTGAAAAACAATTTCTCCATATTATTACCCTACATAGCTCAGTTTCCAATAAAATAAGGACAGATATGATAAAGATCTGACAATAGTGGATACTCCTCAGCACAAGGGTATCCACAAGAGAGTTAAGAGTTGAAATAAGTCACTGGATAAAGGGTAGTGCATACTTAACGCTAGATCCTCTCATTACCTCAACTCATTAGTTTTGACTGAGACCAAGTATTAGAGAAATACTGGAGAGAAAGGCTTCAGAGAAGTGGCAGACACAAAAAAGACGAGCCTTCTCTATTTTATCAAGAATGAACGCAAGAGCACACTGTATAGGTTAAAGAAGACCCACTGGAGTATATGGACTATTCTGATGACCTGAAAACACACATAAGCAAGTGTATAGAAAATCTGGCTTACAAATTTTACAAGGAATTCACAGATGCCATAAAGTCTATTCCTGGACTCTAAGCTAAGTGTGCCTTAGAAAAAGAATAAGCAAAAAAGTGAGTGAAAACATGTGGCTACCTGTATAAAATTTGACAACTTGGTTTATATAAATAAATAAATGCACACTATACACATACATATATATCACTTTCTGATCTAAAATAATAGTTTATAATTAGAAAAAAATGTAGAAAATACACAAAGGCATGAGGAAAGAAATTAAGATCACTAACAGTCCTGCTGGCAAGAGAAGAAAATATTATCATTTTGCAGTTTTCCTCAACTTTACACTGTAAACAGCTTTCCAGGCCCATAACAATAAAGCCACATCCTTTTAATGGATGCATCATATTCTACAGTATAGCCGTACTATTGTATTTAATATCCAATTTCCAAATATTATTTCCAGTTTTTCACTCTTAACAAAAAATGCTTCCAGGGGAAGCCGGGATGGCTCAGTGGGTTAAGTGCTCACTTTGCAGCCCCGGGGACCAAGGATCGAATCCCGGCCCCAGCCCGTGCGGACCTATATGTTGAACTGGGGGGTGCCCCCAGTTCAGTTCTCACCGGGGTAAAGACCCCGGCCCAGTTCCTGCCCTGTGCAGCCCCGCCCACCTCTGGAATTAAACTATGTGGAAAAACCAATGATGTGCAACCATGGAGACTGTTCTGGGCCCTTCCCCTTCTCTCTGTCTCTGTCTCTGTATCTCTCTCTCTCTCTCTCTCTCTCTCTCTCTCTGTCAAAAACAATGAAAATAAATCTTTAAAAAAAAAAATGCTTCCATATGTGTTTTTCTGTGTTCCTGAGCAATTATCTTTATAAGGTAAATTATTAAGAATAAAACTGCCAGTTCAAATGGCATATACATTTCAAAGTAACTTGCTATATTCTTTAATTTACTTATTTATTGACTTAACTAATTTTTTTTGAATGCCTACTTTGTTCTAGGCTCTGTTCTAGGTTTTGGGAATACAGAAGTGAACCAAAGATAGTAAAATACGTTCCATCATTGAATTTACATTAACATAAAGTAATTAAGTAACATATATAAAATAAATACATAGGACGGTAATAAAATCTATGAAGAAAATTAAAGTATGGGTGGAGGATAAGAGTATGGGAAGGTGATATTTAAAGAAGAATGCTCAGGTAAGGTCTCATTGAAACAATAACAACTAGTGAAACCCTGAAGGAGAGTAATAACCCTGAGCCAGGGCCTGCTGGAAAGTTCAAGGCATATCACTGAAGCCTGTGTGGCTAGGAAATGAGTAAGGGCAAAATAGTAAGAAATTAGGCCAAAAAGGTATTAGGAGTGAGGGATGGAAACCATTTAGGGCCTTATAGTCTAATGGGATGACTGGCTGCTATTGATAGAAAGCCATGAGATAGTTGTTTGAATTTGAGTTTCAATATGATCAACTTGACGGTGGTGTCATAACTAGACTGTACAGAGGGTAGGAGGGCACAAGGGCTAACGCAAGGAGATGGGCTTGAGGGGAAGTAGTTTAGCTTGAGTAACTAGCAGAAAGATGTTGCCATGCACTGAGATGGAAAAGACCAAAGGCAGAGCAGGTTTGAGGAAAAGGATGATGACTTTGATTTCGGACATGCACAGCTTAATTTTCCAACAAACATCCCAGTGAAGATGCAGGTGGGCTGTTGGATATACAAGTTTGGAGTCCAATGACAAAGATGAAGATAAGAGAAAAAATTACAAAGTCAGTATTTCACAGAGATGGGATTTAAAGCCTTCAGATATGATAAGATAGACAACCTACAAAGTGAGTGGCTCTAGAGAAGAAGTCGGAGTATCAAGCCCCAAAACAGTCCTTCATTCGGATGCCAGGGATGTGAGGGAAAAGAAAGGAGCCAGGAGACTGAGGAGTAAACCCAGAAGAGTACCAACTGTGAAGGCCAAGCAAACAGCCCATTTGGAAGGAGGGAATAATCCAAGTCCAAAAGCATGAGTTCTCTGAATCAAAGAATAGATTTAGCAGCATAGACATTAGTGGTGACTTGACAGGTGCATTATTAGTAAAGCCCATAGAGCCAACACTTCCTTGGAGTAGGTTCAATAAAGAGTGAGAAGAGGAGAATTGGAGATAGCTAACGGGAAACAGGAGCAGTAGTGAAACAGATAAATGAAGTCAAGAGAGGGTTTTAGGTTTGGGTTTTTCTGTTTTATTTCTTGAGATTATAAATATTATAGCATATTTGCATGGTCAAGAAATATCCAACAGAAAGGGGACAAATAATGCAAGAGAAGGAGGAGTATATTCCTGGAGCAATGTCCTTTGAGAGGGGATGGGATTTAATACGCAGCTGGAGTGGCTAATATTCGTTAGGGTCATGAATGCTGAACCTAAGTAAAGGAGAGAAAGAAAAAATATATATATCAGCAAAGATGCAGGTGTATTCAGATACGTCATAGGAATAGCTTATGGGAGTTCTCCTCTAATTGTTTTTATTATAGGACACAAGATTATTTGTTAATTGAGGATGAGGGTAGAGGTTTTCCAAGTGTAAGAAAAAAGGAAAGGCATAAAATAGTCATCTAGCAAAAGGAGAGAATGAATGAACTAGAAAAATATGGCAGCATTAAAAGCACATTTAAGGTAAATAATCATGCTTGTAAAGTGAGCTCAGTTAGCATGATTCTGAGTTCTTCTACAACCAAGTTCCTCTGCAAGAGTACAACTGATGTAGAGAGATGGCATTAACAGGTTTTTGGTTTTGCCAAGCAAATACTAGAATAAAACAGGACAAAGGAGATGACCATCTCTACAGTGGAGAGATTCTAAAAATGGACTGAGATTTAAACTAAAAAAGACAAAAGTGAGTACAAGTCTATGAATAAGGAATAGTTAAAAGGTAGTAGAATTACCATATAGGAAGTTATATGCAAATGTAGGAAATCATGTTGTCAAATTATCACTAGAATCATTATCTAACACCAGCATAACAAATGACTCATTTACTGACACATTTCCTCAATAGTGGGTATCACTGCTTTTCCATAAAATATATGTACACACACACATTCCTATAACCACCCATCTCATTAAAGCCTTGTATTAATTATAACATAGCTCTTCAGCTATTCATGTTGAATCATTATTAGGCAACTTTAACAACTGCCAATAATGTATTTAGTTTTGAATATTTATATTTATATAAATTCACATAAAAAGTCCTATTTGGTTCTGGAATTTTTTAATATATTGGAATTCATATGTTACTTTTTAATAAGAATGTTAGCATCTTTATTCATACATGAGGCTGTCTTATAGAGTGTATGTGTGTGTGTGAGTGTGTGTGTGTGTGTGTGTGTGTGTGTGTGTGTGCCATCCTCAAATTCTGGAACCAGAGTTAAGACTGCCTTGAGAAATTAATTGAGAAGATTTCCTTTACTTTCCCACACTCTGGAACAAATTACGTAGCCTAAGTTTTATCTGTTCCTTGAAGGTCTGAAAAACTCACATTAAAAAAAATAATAATAAAGTCAGTGATCTCAGAGTGAAAAGGATGAAAGGATCTAATTCTTTGACAAAGTTTTTAATACCGATATTATTACTAGTAATTAGATTTTCTATACTATTCCTGAGTGGGTGTTCTAATTTGTGTTTTCATAGAATAACACAGGATAAAAGATTGATGTGCAATACTCAATTGTACTGCTCACAAATAAAATAGAAAATTTTAAATGATGCCAGTTAAAATAACATCAAAACATAACATAGTGAGAAATAAATGTAAGAAAAAAAAGTGCAATAACTCTACAAAAAATAAAATGTTACTGAAATTAAAGAATCTCTAATGAAAATACATAAATCATTCCCCAACGTATATATAAATTTAATGAGATCCCAACCGAAAACTGAGCTAATTCTAAAATTGGAAGCAAACGGGGAGCATCTGAAATCTTGTTCCTTGGCATACGTCATCAGTTTGTCTCAAATACATTCTTATAATAATTCAAAATAAATTAAATAAAATTACAAGTGTGCAAAACATAAGTAATCAAAGATACTCCTGGAGTACTTACACTATCATATCTAAAATCATTATAAAACCACAGTAATTAACACTGTGCAATATTGGCACATGATTTTTTTTTAAAAAGAGACTATGCAACTGTATAGCTATGAGGGCAGGCTGATAAATTTTGCCTCCACTGTAATATTTACTGTTACATTAGACATATCTGGATATACCGGTAACCAGTTCTGTGTAGTCACATGGTATCTCCCCTCCATCATTCTTCACATTGCACAGATGGCTACATTTTTTTTTAATGATTTACTTTATTGATTTAGAGAAGGTGAGAGAAAGAGAGAATAGGGGAGGGCCCAAAGTGGTCTTCATAGTTGTACGTCATTAGTTGTGACATGGTTTCATTGCACACAGGGTCCTCCTGCATGGGAGGCAAGAATCTTCACTGCTGAGCCATCTGGTGGTTACCAGTTGTGCTTCAATTCAACATATGGGTTTGCATGGGTTAGGGCGAGAATTGAACCCCAAACCTCACGATTGCAAGGCAAGGGCTTAACTGCTGAGCTATCCCAGCATCCTGAAAATGGTGGTTGTTTTTGAAAATTGTGGATTGTCAATTGGATAGTCTATAGGGAAAAAAAAAATCTCTGCAGTGATTCCCAGCTCATATTTTTCAAATATGAGTACTGGCTATGTACAATACTGCAAGATTCCCACTTTCTAAAAACTCAAGGCATAGATATGGACACTGGATTCATTCCAACCATCTACGATAGGTATTAGTGGTCAAGTAAGGTTCAAAAAATATAGAAATAATATTTTATACATCAAATTCTCAGAACATATCAATTTTGATACAAAAGGATCTAAAAATATATAGATAAGATAGGTAGATCACCATCCACAAGGGAATAATAACATGCTTATTGAGAAACTGTTAAATTAGTTATTTGATCAATAAATATATAAGATAATATGTACTTAATTTTACTTTAAACTATGGTAAATATGTCACTGTTTAATTTCTGAATTTGGTTACTTACTCAAAGCTCTTTTATGAAAAAAAAAATAATAAGACCCATCTTTTCTAGATGCAGGTTTACCTGTTAGAATGGTTTAAGTCAGTTCTACGTAAAGAACTTGACCTCTTAAAATTCTTAAAGTTATATTCTCAAGATTGTAACTTTTGATCTTCACCTTCACCTAAAAAATGGCTCAAGATACTCTTAGGGATACATCTATTCAGAGTGAGATTAAGTAACTCCCCATGCTCAATGATTCATACAGTATTTTATCTGGTTTCAAATATTCCTTTTGAGTTAACAATTTGTTCTATCCTAAGTTCCTCAAAATCAATAACAATTCTTTAGGCTGATAAAAATTGGCTGTGTAGGACATCTCAGCAGCATTATATGTAACGCATTCTAAAACTAGGGGCAGACAGTAAAGGAAGGGCATCAATGCATGTAAGACAGCTAGAAATTCTAGGCAGGCTGCATTTGAAAAAAAAGGAATTAGTCACAGGGGAGAGTAAGCTGTCAACACTGCAGGATCTGTTCTCTGATATGCTTCATGGGGCATCATGTCTTCTCTATTGTTCAGAATAAATAAGAGCCAAAGAAGAAGGCAACAAGATCCATGGATCACCCACTGAAGTGACACTTTCTTTTCTTAGTGACCTTATTACCTTCAATTCACAACTGAAATAGAGACCAAACACCCCTAACTAGAGGAAATAGAAACACCCTAGTTTCAAATTCTAGCTATAATGGAAATGCCTAAAAGGTAACGATCTACTTTTAAGTATTAGCATATAGGGAGATGCAACTAAAAAAAATGAAAAGACAAAATATTTTCCCAATCATGCAGACTATAATGGCTTTATTTGCACTGCACCAACTTCAATATGCCATGATGATGCTGTGGAAACAAAATAAATTTTAGGGAAAAAAATTTCTGGATAAAAAATTTTAGTATAACAAAAATACTAATAGAGGAAAAATATGATTGTTGTCTTCAAAAACAATAGAAAACAATAGGGCTAACTCCATCACAAGAGTTCTTGGGTTTTGAAGGAAGCAAGTAGCAAGGCCATTGATGCTGCTGTGAACCAAGCAGATAGCACTGTTGGTGGGAATGTAAATTGGTGCAGCCACTATGGAAAACACTGTGATTTGTCAAAAAATTAAAAATAGAATCACCATGACTCAGCAATGCCACTTCTGGGTACTTTTTCAAAGAAAACAAAAGCACTAATTTGAAAAAACATATGAGCCCCCGTGTTTAACACAGTATCATTCACAACAGCCAATGTATGAAAACAACCTTAGTGTTCATCAATGGGTGAATGGACAAAGGTGTGGTACAGATATATAACAGAATATTATTTAGCCATAAAATAAGAATTAACTCTTGTCATTCATGACATAGATGGGCCTTGAGGGCATTATGCTAAGTGAAATAAGTCAGCCAGAGAAGACAAATCAAATATGATCTAACTCATATATATGGAATCTAAAAGACAAAACAAACAAACAGAAAAACAAACCATCATGCTCATAGAACAGATTGGAGGTTGCCAGGAGAGCAGTTTAGGGGGAGGCAAAATCAGTGAAGGAGTCAAAAGACACAAACTTCCAGGTATAGAATATTTAAATAAGTCATGACAATGTAATGTACAGCATGGTGACTCTAGTTAATCATGCTCTATTGTGTATTTGAAAGTTATTAAGGGATCTTCAAAGTCCTCATCACAAGAAATAAAGAAAAAAACTAACTATGTATGGTAAAGGATGTTTACTAGACTTATTGTGATCATATCACAATATATATAAGTATCAAATCATTATGTTGTACACCTAAAACTAATATAATGTTATATGGCAATTATACTTCAATAAAAATAAATACATACATATAGGATGGCTGTACTTAAAGTATACAGCCATGTAACCATTCTCATTGTATTGACAATGGCTGGATTTTTTCTGGACAGCCCTCATACACATACACACACACACACACACACTAAAACAAGCAAACAGAAATGTCAAGATAGTTATCAGGAGAAGAGACTATGGTGCCATACAAGCTGGTCAAATGTTGATTCTGTCACTTATCATAACCTTAGACATGAGACTTAACCTCTCAGGGCCCCATTTCCTCATCTGTAAAATAGGGATAATAATGATACTCACATTCAAGATTGTGATGAGCATTTAATGAGATTGATCCATGTAAGGTGTTTAAAGGATGGCCTGACACAAGACAGGAACCTAATAAAACTGAGTTTATGCTTATAATGCAGAGAAAACATTTCAGTACACCTAAGAAATCAGCCAGCTACTGATCATTCAGCAAATATCTATTAGCCATCTATATGGCAAGAACTGTACTAGGCACAAAGGATACTGGGGAAAAGAGATGAAGTCCAAATCCTAAAGCTTCCTACTTCCTCATTTTTATCACTTTCTTGAATAACACTCCCCAAGATAATGATCTGTAATAAATATAGGCCTTCCTTTCTCATGTCTAGAATTCCTATACTTCTGCCAAATTTTTATTTTATATCATCAGACATTTATACTGTTTTCATATTTATTTGTTTTCATATTATTCTACATTGTTGAATCTACTTAGAAATGGAGAGCTTAAAAATACACACCATTTTTCTCAATGTGATTGAGCAAAACTCTTGAAACAGATATTGAATTCTGACAAGCTGGAGGTTGGAAAGATTTTATCATAGATTTATTTCAGTTACTGGCTGATGGAAAACAATCAGATTTTTTAAATGAAGAAAACATGCATTTGTAACCTATTAGAAATGCAAAAAATAAAAAATCCAATAACTATTATAGATAAAATGGAAATTTTGAAAAAACATAAAAGGACAGTCATAGCAAGCATAATGTAAAAGCCCCTCAGCAAATGTGCATCCAATGTATCTTATATACACACTCTAATGATCTTGTTTTTAAAAAGGTATTTTAGTTCAATAAATTCAAAACTGTATATAAAGCTATCAAGAGAAAGGTAGAAAAGCTAGGCAAATCACCTTTATAGAAATAATGTTATTTTCTCTTAATTCCATTCAGTACAAATGAATAATGTTCATTAAAGAAAAATATGGTAGTTAATTTAAAGATGCCATACATAGTGAATGCTGACACACACTTAAAATAAGATGAAAAAAAATTGCATTACTATTTTTTAGAAATATATTTTTACAGATATATACCAGGGATGCCAAAAAATGTATACACATTTTTAAAAAAGTTTTACTTTATTGTTTTTGACAGAGAGACAGAGAGAGAAGGGGGAGGGCCCAGAGCTGCCTTCATAGTTGTACATAATTAGTTGTCAATATAGTTTCATTTGATACAGGTGGGCACAGGGCCATGCAGGGCAGAAACCAGGCGAGGAGCCTCCCACATGGGAAGCTCACTCCAGTTCAGCATATGAGTCCACATGGGCCAGGGCTGGGATTCGATCCTTGGATCACGGGGTTTCAGGACGAGTGCACAACTTGTTAGCCATCCCAGCATTTGCTCCAAAAATGTATATACATTTTAAGAGACATTATCTATATATTACTTTTTGAAGTTAAATTGAATTACAACTGCAATGTGTAGTATAACATTCACTCGAAATATGGTGTTAATCCATGGGGTCACCATGCAACAGGCAGGACAGTCAAAGAAAATGGTGGAAGCACAGTAGTCATTCAAGTAGTGCAAGGCCATTTTGAAGTGGCATTTGAAGTTTGACAATGTTGTGAAGATACAATGACAATGGAGGCATGAGTATGCAACAGAACCTTCAACACACCTAACAACTGCCATGCATTCGTGAGAAGTTTGAGGGGCATGGTAAATTGAAACGGTCACTGTACTCATAAGTGTCTGGAAACTGGTGGTAACCACTCTGAGTACCTCTTGTAATTGCAAAAGTCAAACATGACTTTATTCATCTTTTATTATCGTTATATATTACCAGTATTATAATTTTAATACATGTTTTATACACTTTTTGGCACCCTCTGTATTCCACAAGTTTTTGATATCCTAAAAAATAAATGTAAAAGTTAGAATAAGTTTCAACTTTAAATTTCATTATTTTATTTATGTCCCTAAGAAGCAAGAGTATTTGATACAGGTGGGCATAGGCAATGGGTGTTAAGGAAAAGTGGGTGGAAGTCTGATGAGGAATAGAATATTGGAATAAAATTAAAATATCTCCCCATAAAATACTAATTCAAGTCAAGGGGGAAAAAAGTGGAGAACCTGGAAGATCACCTACTTGACTAGCTGATCAAAGTTAATATCACTAGCAGTAAAATAGATTGACACAGTGTACCTCCAGAGGTGGTGTACTGAGAAGAACCATCATTTCTGTGTTATTCCTAACAAAAATGCATGGCTTCAGTGATGAGAAAATGTCAGATGGATCCAAGTTAAGGGTGAACCTACCAAATGAAAAGCCTATACATCTAAATCCATGAAGAATATCAAAGAGGAAAGATTGGAACTATTCCAGATTAAAGCAGATTATGAGATATAAAAACAAATGCAATATGTATTCCTGCATAGAATTCTGGACCAAGAAGAAAAAGAGACATTGTTTAGATAGTTGGCACAATTTAAAGGGAGTCTGAAGATTGGAAGATTTGATGGTGTTAAAGTTGATTTCCTAATTGCAAAGTTGTACATTAGCTATGTAGGAGAGTATCCTTGTTTTTGAGATAATATACACCAGAGTATTTACTTAAAGGCGATGGAGCAAGCACACTGTTACTAAAAGGATATTGGAATAACAGATAGAGCAAATGTGCTAGTAATATTAGTGATTAGGAATCTGGTAAGAGGAGATGTGGAAATTCTTTGTGCTGTTCTTATAATTTTTCTGTAAGTTTGAAACTATTTCAATAAAAAAAATTTAATTAAAAGCAAAGATTAACCCAGTAAATCTTCTGCATATATGACTGACAGTGAGTTGACATCCTTAAAATATAAAGAATTCTTACAAATAAGCAAAAAAATGACCAGACTCCAATATAAAAATTGGAAAAGATATATAGAAACCATCCATCTAATCATAGACATTAACAAATATATTAAAAATGTACAAATTCATTAATATTCAAAGAATAGTAAATTTTAGAAATGATAGTCATTTTTCAGATGTCAATTAGCAAAAAGTATTTAAATATAACACTCAATGCTTCCAAGTATGTAGTTTAATTTAAGTCATTTGCAAGAGTAAATTGTTTCCTTGTGGTTCACTAAAATACATAACTTACTTCCCTTCAGATGCTTTTCAGTACATTTTTACTTGCTAAATTAAATTGATTTAAGCTGAAATAATCAGTAATTTATGTATTCTGTGGAACAATTAGCATCCTCAAGAAAAATCAAACATATATTTTACAACATCTAGCATTTTAAATTACCAAAGGTTAAAGTACAAAGGAAAGATGACAGCATGTCAATCATCTTCTTTAAATTACTTAATGGATCAAATCACTGAAGAGAAGCAGCAAAATATTAATGACCTTTATCCAGCTGTTATGAAATACATCAATACATGGTGTCAACCACAAAAATATAAGATTCCTCTCCAAGATCAATGGAATTCAATTATATTCAATACCAAGGAGAATAAGGTTTCTTAAGTAATTGAGTGAGATAACATAAACACCACTGTCAATGAAGACACCAAAATAATATTTGCTGTGGACTTTTTAAGAAGATACATGCTCCATTATAAATTAAGAAAATAACAAGACAGGTTACAAATAATGTGAATTCTGCTTCCTGTCATTTGATAATAAATTGCAGAAAGAGCACTATAATTTTTAAAAGAGCCTTTTGTAAAATGATATTAAGTGATTGATCAAAGGCCAAAAGAGCACTTGGGAAATTTCACACTATCAGAAGACTAAAAGGAAAAGAGTTTTAATACCAAAGAATTAAAATATATTACAATAATCCCTCAACATTCATCTTGGAAAAGATCACTGAAATGTCAGCATATCAATGTATGGCAGATTAAGAAAAGAGAATTAAATGAACTTTCATGGTACTTTGAAATTTTTCCTAATAAGATGAGTTACATCCAAAGAGTCTATAATTTTCTCCAAAAGACAAGAAAGTAGTTTAATAAATACTACAAAAAGATGTTACTTTTAATACAAAACAAAATTGTTTTTTTCCTGATAATATAATAACTTTAAAGTACTTTACAAATTAAAAAATATAATAGAAAAATAAATATCCCACCTGAGTAACAGCACAACTTATAAGGTTCCTACAAATAAATCTAACAAAATATTTATATACCCTTTATAACCATAGAAGACATACACAAAAAAATAAGACAAGAAAGAAAATGCAGGGATAAGTAATCTCCCTGAATTAAACAAAACAAAACAACAAAAAACCTAAATATCATAAAAATGTTAATTCAACATATATCAACCTATAAATGTGATTTGTGGTTACAATACAAATCCTAGTGGTATTTTTTCCACAGAACTTACTTAACAAATTGATTCTAAAGTTTATAACAAATAATGAAGTTTCAAACATAGCAAAAAAAATATCTGAACATGAAGTACAGAAACCTGGACCATAGATAGTAAGTCTTATAAAAAAAAAAAATACGGTAATCAAAGTAGTGTAGTATTGCTGCAAGAGTCACAAATAGATCAGAAGAACAGAACAGAGGGCCCAGAAACAGACCTCAGCATTGATGGAAACTTGCTAGTACATCTGGTATTTGGTAACGGCACTGATACATTTGGTATTACAATTGGCATTACAAATATGTGAGAAAAGAATGAGCTGTT
>PVKE010036493.1:0-16375 GCA_004027555.1 Craseonycteris thonglongyai | reverse complement strand
TTTTTTTATTATAAAACCTACACATCTGACCACTGTGTCATGTCTTTTGCTTCACTGGTGATCTGGTGTCCCAAACCCAAAAGGCTGCTGAAATGTGTGCCAGATGACAGATTTCATGTATGTTAGCTGTTGCATCAGCTCCTTGGACGTCAGTGTCGTGTACCAGCCTAAGTGTACCCAGAGTTACTGTCTTTTTAAAATTTCTGAAGATCACTTTTCCTTCTGCATAAACCATGCTGAGATAACCTTTTATGGTTAGTATGTCATAGCAACATACCTAAGTAAAGATAGCCAATGTGCAAGAACCTCTGTCAACATGAGTTGATACAAACAGCAAATAGGATGGGAATAATCAGATGACAGAGAAGCCAGATTCTGCGGTAGATGTCTAAGAGTGAGGAGCAAGAAGAAAAAGGAATTAGCAGTGAGATGGACCTGCCTCCCTCATCTGGCTGCTCAAACCAACCACTGCCATTCAGCAACCATCACTAAGTGGGTGAAAAACATACTAAAATAGTACTAAATTTAATGTGGAGAAATTGGCCATTTTCATGTCTCAGACATCAGCAATAAAACAAAAGAGTGTGGACAGAGGTAGGTCTAAAATTCAGGAGTTATGGAGAGGGCTATGAAATATGAGGGAAATTAGCCATTAATAATGTTTGAATTTAGGTAGTAGAGTGTTTTGCTTGCTGAGTCCAATTTTACATGCTGTCCCAAGAGACACTGAGCTTAAGACAATGGGACATTCATTTAATTCAGCAAAGTCATTCCTGAGGCCTAGCTTTAATGAAAATGTCAGTGTTATTGTTGCTGTTACTGCTATTTCTTACCAGAGTCACACAACTAGGGAATATAGGTTGAAATGATGAATTTTCTATACTCATGGGGTTGATATATTGAGGCTATATGATTCAGTAGGGTGGCTGAAAGTGTGCCCTATACAAGGACAAATGTTTCTAAGTTCCCCAGGATTAAAACCTAGATATTACTGGGACTGCCTGAATCCCTTTAAACGATTATCATACAAAAGATGAAGATAACCTGCATATGCATAGCAAGAGTCTTAACCCCAACTGGGATGTATAAGCAAAAACCAGCGATGCACATTGCCTTCAGAAAATAGGAAGTGACAGTAGACTTCAAGAGACTCAAGTTGGATACGCTTTATCTACTCAGTTTCACAAAGGAGAGGTCACCAACCCTAAACTATTCTGAAACTTAAGTATGAGAATTCATTTGACAAATGAATTCTTACTGAGCAACTAACTCTACTGGGCATTGTTCTAGACACGAGGAATACATGAAGCCAGCAAAGCCTCTCCCTGTCCCTGGTGGCACTAGCATTCCAAGGATGACTTCCTTCCAGGCTGCAGTACTGGCTGGGATGGGTGGGGTGAGAGCCTAGAGGAGGAGCTGTTGACTCCGGAAATTGCACACTTGCTCTGCTACCTGATCATGAAGTCAACTCCAAATCAAAACATAACAGCATGAACCAAGTAGATTAAGATTACAGAGGAGTCTTTATAATCCATTAAATCTTCCGTCTAAGGGCTCTTGTCCCTGGGTTTATCTGCCTTAAGAAGAATGCAGCAGCCAAATCTTATCCCCCTATAGTAGAAAGTTACATGAACGCACAGATTCACAAAGAGAATATGCATGATTTTCAGAACGAAATTAGTCCCTAATTCACTGGCATACAGCTCTGTGAGCCAAAAGATCATATTGCATTTTAAACAACATAAACTCATCTGCTTCATCAGTCTTCATTTGCATGAGAAGAGTGTCTTAATCTTAGCCAAGCACAGCAAATCAAATCCTCCTGTCACTTTTCTGTTCCAGCACAAGATTTTGAATAGTCTCAGTTTCATTTTCTACCTCTACCAGCACTGAGATTGTTTCCTTCAATGTTTGTTTTGTTTACTCACAGGACCTTTTGCAAATCTAATGCAAGTTAATGGTTTTGCTCAGGAAAATGAGGGGGTACAGGAGAGGGTACACTCAGACACACACATTTTGAGTACCATTTTTTAAATTCACGGAGCCCAACCCCCGCATGATAAAAATGGTAAGTCTGTGGGAGGTTAGGTAATACGTTTAAGATGATTAAGGAGCATAATAAGTCACACGGTGGTTGGCAGAGCAGTGCATAAAACCAAGCTCTCAAAACTGTGGTTTTGGAGTTTTTTTCCTAAACTACCTGAAACCCCTCTCAGATTACAGGCCCGGTCCCTGAACCATTTTCTCATCTGGAAATCCTAATACAGAACATTGCCTTTGTAACACATTTGCACTCTGACTCCTTTGTAAACAGTCAGTGTGTCGCCAGATCTACAATTTTGAGGTTGGGGCTTTTGCTGACGGCCTTCCCTCCCTGTCTCGGAAGCCAGGAACTCTAGTTAGAATACATGATAACTCAGCAACATGACCCCAATCACAGACACACACAGAAAGATTTTGGAGCTGGAAAATGGAATAGTGTTGTGACTTTCTTTTGTGGATTATTCCTCATGCAACAGCCATTCTTTTGACCTGAAAAAGTGAGCGGTGGAGCTCCTACACCATCAGGCATATGTATTTCTTACTGCGCTGTGGACGTCAAGTATACGGCTGATTACAACTGACACCTTCAGTGCTGTCTCGGCTCTGGTGTACTGTTTGAGGCACTTTTTGCGGACACAGCAATAAGGTCCTTTTCATTTCAGGTGATGATAAGGAGGACCATCTTCTGTCTGGGTTGTGAGTGATGTATTCTCAGCCTGGTCTGGTCAATGACCATGTGCCTCATGATGTGCTGTTGCCAGGGGTGTGCGAGTGACCAGCGTTCTTTTTTCTCCATCTTCCTCCCCAGGGGAGACATGCTTATGGAGGATAAAGAGGTAAGTGGAAGAAGACGAGATGCTAGGAGAAAAATGTCCATGCATAAAATACATTAATCCAAGTGAGAATAAAGATACTTGGGTTGTTTTATGTTTACACCTTTATTTTTATCTCTGTGTGTATATGAGGTAAAAATGTGCTCTGTGGCACCCAGACGCTGTCTCTTGAAACAACATGTAATGGAAAGGTACTTCTTCAACGTTCATTTAGTTTTTAATTGGTTGGATATTAAAATACAGCTGATAACGCTGCATCAGTTAAGCCGAGAAGCTTTCTATTTAGTGAAGTGGCTTGCCCTGGGAGTACAGGTTCTGTCGGAGATGTTGTTTGAAGCTGATGGGGCTCTCTCTGGCCCTGCCAGCAGCTGACCAGCTGGCACCAAATATAAACGTGACAGTTTGGGGCTCTCAAGTGAGACCCACATTCTATATTCCTTCATCCAGGGAGTAGCTGAAAACCCAATCTCTAATTCCCTAACTGGCATGGGGCAGTGCAGAAATAAATGAGGTTTCAATGAAAGATTCTACATACAAAGATGTCTAATCATTTATGCTAAAGTTTCAGCTCGATATAGGAGTGTTTTAGGAACGCAAGTGATCCATGAGCTAACGTGAGCCCATGCATCCTCCAGTTTATGAACAAACTTGAAAAGCTAATCACATGCAAGAGTTCAAGTTTGTAAACGTGGTGTTGACACCAATGTGTGTGGGATGAATGTCTTTAGGGAAGACCTATACCTCCTATGATGAGGATGCAGAATTAGGGGTTTTTACCCTAAATAGCTCGATTTCACTGAGACTCCACATAGCGTGATAAAGACTTCCACCGATATTTCCAATGAGCTCCTGAACTCGAATGTCTTCCTTTTACAATCAATATTTCTCTTTTAATTTTAAGACTACCTTCAAAAGTGCCCTTAAAGCTCCCAAAAACATGGTTGTTGGGGGGGTGGGGTGCGGGGAGATAATATTGCCAGTAACTCTGAGAGTTTTGTCACAAGAAAGCCAGGACTATTTGACCTTAGATGCAGGTGGGCCACAAGTCAGGTGAAGCTACAACATGCACCTGTTCTGGAGAACATGAATCCCGGACATCCCTTCAGCCCTAGCTTGTCCCTCAGTCCACAGACACCAGGGAGTCTTGTACTTTCTACAAACAATGTCAATTCAGGGCAGAAGTGCATCTGGAATTCTATCACTGTCATACCTTTCTCTCTGCTTCCCTAGCACCTGTCAAGGTGACTTTAAACTTTCTTTGTCATTATACATAGTATATCCCCCAAGAAATTTTAACATATTTTCATACAGGGAAACAAATGTACAAAGTTACAAAATGTTTTACAGAAAAAGGCTACAGGACTGTTTATACCTTTATTTGGAGGGGGAGTTCACTGAAAAGGAACTTTTGATATGATTGCTTATATGTTTGTTAAAAATATTTTCCACTTTTAATTATATTCATTTTTCACTTTAAATACATAGGCATACGTATAATAATTTTTGAAGTCCTTGTCTGCTAACCTGCTAAATCTGTTATCTCTTTATTCCTGTTGACTGATTTTTCTCCTGGTTATAGATCCGTTTCCTGCTGCTGCTTCTATATAGTAATTTTTTACTGAATGCTAGAGACTGAGAATTTCTATGATTGAGCATCAGGCTTTGTTGTCTTAGGCAAGAGCAGTTGGCTTTGTTCTAGCAGGCAGTCCTTTTATTGGCGCATCTACTCGATCTCTGAAGCTTGCTCTTCAGCTTTGTTAGAGTGGGTCTGGAGTAGCTTTCCTGTGGGGTTTAGTCTTCCCACCAAGGCCTGGTTCTTCTGGAATGCTCTGTGACTGCCCCGGGTGCCTGGTGGACTTGTCACACTCGCCTTTGCTCTGAGATTATCTGTGACTGACAAGTCCACAGGAGACTTTTCAGTTTGCATTGTACCTGACCTCTTGGAACTGGCATTTAACATTGGTAACCACGCCTACCTTCCTGAAACACTCTCCTCCCAAGGTAAGGGTCTTGCCCAAGGTCAAACGAGTAATGCGGAGCTGGGATCCAGCCCAGGTCTCTGGGTACACCTCCATCCAAGTTCTCCATTCTTCTCTCTTGCTGCTGATGCCCAGTTAATTAACCTCTCCTTCAATGGAATTTAATTTCCTTTTTTTTTTTTCTCAAAACAAGTTACCTATAATTTGAAACAATCTCTTACTTTAGAATAGTCAGTGGCCTAGTAGAAATTAATGAGCAAATGGAAATTTCCTGCAAGGGTGGGGGGGGAAATCCCTTTATAACAAGAAGCATAATTGAGTTCTTTTCAGGCAGAGCTGTTTCCAGCAGCCTGGCTGTTCTGTTGGGGAGGAAGGGCCTCTTAACTTGGAGCAGGCCTGTTTATTGATTTAGCAAACTCGTTGGTGGTGAACTATATGCTAGGCAGTATCCCACACCCCTGACAACGTATCCACTCAAGTCCTTCAGAAGAAACTAGTAATACCAGCCACATCTTGTAGATGAGGAGGCTGCGGCTCCCGGAGATCTATCTGCTGGTAAGCAGCAGGAGAAAGATTTGAATCCTAGAAGTTTGTGACAGGAGTCCAGGGGCTTAAGCACTGCACCACAGTTCTTTCCCAGCTAACTCCTATGCGATGCCAAGTAAAACAAGAGCACGTGAGAGGGGACAGGAAAAGGGAAGGGCCACGAGATGCTTCTTTGTGGGTTGGATGAAGAAGTTTAGGACAAGTAGCCTAAAAGTATCCTCAGTGTCTCCATCAACTCACCTGCCCCAGGTGTGCCTAGCTGGGAAGGCCCTGGTTCTCTCCGGTGTGCCAGCTCATGCTGTCCCTAAGTGACAGATTTTACCCTACAAAAAGTTCCCCAGGACTGCTTGGCCATAGCGGAAGGTAAGATGATTCTCATGGGCTGATGAAGGGAGCAAGGCCCTCGGTCTGTCTTAGCTGACACTCCTTTGGAAAGAAGCAGATTACAGAGGAGGAGAAATGTGTTAGTCCTTTCGATGGCCTGCAGCACAATGACTGCCCACTCTGGCCACTTAGGAGGAGGATCTGGGGGTCGGGGAGTGTGTGTGTGTGTGTGTGGGGGGGATTATGTGTGCGTGTGTGTGTGTGTGTAGAATACCTAGACATAAGTAGAGCAGGTCACTGAATCAGAAAAAAATATCTTTCATAGAGAGAGGATTGATGTGTTTAGTTCATAGTCATGAAATGGAGAGAGAGAGAAAAAAAGGATTGCAATTTGCTTCTACTTTTAGAGGTCACAGAATGAAAAATGTACTCAATTCTGCCTTTCTCTGCAGAGGGGTTAGAAGGGCCCCAGTCTCAGCACAATATATTCAAGTCTTACCCTTTGGAATCAGGTTCTTATGTTTGTGGATTATTGTGACATCTCGCTTTCCATTTCACTTTTCTCTTGGTTCCAGACTTTGGCTTAGTTAGGTCCCAAGAGGAAGAATGGGGTAAAACTACAAAGATGAAGAACAAATTAGTTTGCAAGTTTCATTTTTAAAGATTGATGAGAAAGAGTTTCAAACAGGATCAGGTGGTTGTGAGAAACAGAGGTTCATCAGTTTCCTGGGAAATACAGAAAATTCTGGACTCTGTAAGACTGGGGCTCTTAGCATCTCTGCTTCCACCTCTCCCCTCAGCCCTCTGCTTCCTTTTCCTCTCTCTCTCAGAGTATTTCTGTGTCTCTGTCCTCTTCTCTCCACCAACCACCTTCCTTATCCTCTGTTTTCTAGAACATCAACTTCACTTCCTCATAATGTTAACTCTTGGGTGATTGTTTTGAATGTTTGGCATCAGATCCTCCCATACTTTCAGCTCCATCGATAACTAGCTCCATCTCTCAATTTTCCAGTTCCTAATTCCTCTAAGAGCTATCTGAATGGCCCATCTTTTCAAGACAGCCTGCATAAACCATAGGCTAGTCTGTAAATAGGCGGCCTTTGGGCAAGTTGTTTGTGTTCGTCAGTGGCAGCAGCATAAAACACGTCTGCTTCAGTTACAGGGACTGGATGGAGGTGGAACTTCCTCGTGGGAGGGTGTGTGGGTGGACAAGCTCTGTCACCAGTCCAGTGCAAGGCTGGTGAAGCTCAGCTCACATGAGCACATTGCCTGGAGCCACATGTTAAAGCTACCGTAACTCGGTGTTTGTACCACTGACCTCACTCTCCATTAAAAAGAGATCAGCGCCTACCTGATCCTTCCGAAACAAACTCCTCTGGATGGACTCCAAGGGACATGCTTTTGATCTCAGCGTCCCCTATGGCTGAGCAGTCTGACCGCGATTGTTGGAGAGTAAAATCTGTCACTGTGATGGCCGATAGCAGATGTGAAGGAAAAGCGTGGTCTGGCAGTCTGCAGAGACCCTGGGCCTTGCCCGCCAGGCGCACCTGGGGCATTTGCCTCTTGTCCCACGTGTGACCAGCCTTCAAACCAGCTTCCTCATCTGTACAGATGAGCCAGTAACATCTTTCTCCCAGGAAGACGTGAGAATGCAGTTCATACTGAAGAACGTTTCCTAGTGCCTGGCTCATATCCAGTACTCGGTAAATGGTATATGTTTGCAGCTTTATTGCTTTTCTCAGGATATTTTTTAGGACCTGCCCTGCCTGAACTTTACTGAGGAGAGGCCATTAAAACACGGAGAGACTTGGTCAATATTGCCTACATTCTAGTAATAGGATATTGACTCTCTGGCCATCTTTTGAAACCCTCAACCCCACAAAGAGCAACCATAGAAAGACAGAAAACCTCCCTCTTTATGAACCAATGAAATAGCCCTGTTATCAGCCAGAACTTCTCAGCTACAAACCCCAGAAGTCAAATCTTGCAGCTAGAAGCCGGAAAAGGCATATGGAAGAGAAACGGGGCAGCGCATTGACTCACTGGGAAAGCTGGAATACCGGGGTCAGAAAGTGACCAGGGATAGATGGAGGTGAGGCAGTGAGAGCCACCGCCGTGATCACAGCCATGGCACCCTCAGAGAGCACCACTGAGCAGGGGACACGCCTGCCTACATATTCCATCTCCCTGCTGATGTGCTGTTGCCGGCACTCCAACTTCACGGCTAAGAGATGTCAGCTCTCACCCTTCCTCAACGGGCAGGCCAGGTTGCTTGGCAAAAACCACGTAAATAAAGGTGCACCCATTTAATAAAAAAATAATCCCTTGAATTGTGGAGAGCAGATTTTGGCAACTTCTCCTGTCAAGGGCCAGCCAGTTCATCTTTGGGGCTTGTTGGCCATATTCAACTTGACACAGTGGTGTTAAAGGATCCATAAATGACATGCAAACAAATAAGCATTTGCACTCATTCATGCAGACACTGAAATTGGAACCTCACACCATCTTCACGTCATAAGATTTTCTTGTCAATCACTTAAAAATGTAAAAAGCATTCTTAGTTGATAGACCATAAACCAAGCAGTGGGAAGGAGCTGGCCTGTGGGCCAGGGTTTGCCACCTGCCTGTGTTGAATATCCTGTTTTACAAAAGGGTTTCATATGCCCAAATGAGCCTCCCTTGTTTGAGAAACCCACCCACTAAAGCAAATAGGGAAGAAGTTATTAGCCCCATTCCACAGACAAGGAGAAAGTCTCAGAAGGATTAAGCAATGTGCTAAAGATCACAATAAGATGAAAAGATTTGATCGAACCCTGGTCTCCAGAATTCTGTGACTTTTTTTTTTTTTTTACTCTAGCGGCTCCCAGGTAGACATTCACCTTTAGGACAAATTTTAGAAAAAGTCAGCTCCTGGCTGTGTGGACCCCAGGAAGGGACAGCTCTCCCCACCCCCTCCCGATAAAGCAAGAGCTCCCAGAACTGGGGATTCAGTGCTGCTCTCTCCATTTGCTGTTCAGATTGGTTTGTATTCGCTGTGAGGAGGACTGGGGTGGAAACATATCTCCTGAGGCTCCCCCGCCCCAGAAAGTCAACCTCAGCAAGCAGGCCCCCAGGGCCTTGAACGGCTTCTCAAAGCCCTGGGGACAGCAGCCCCCTGGTGCAACCGGGAACCATCCATATCGAGGCCACCTGGCCTCTGTTTACTTTCCTACTTGCTATGTGTCCCAAAGGCCCAACACGAGGAATAAAGGAAGAGAATGAGAGGAAAGAGCTGGAGGGGTGGGTGTGCAGGTCACCTAGACTGTAGCAACTGGGGTCTCTGCCTTGGCAAGTGTTGCCTGCATCTTGGGTCACACGCTGCCTCATTGCAGGGCTCTGCTGATGGCCCCACAGCTTGAATACCAACGTCGCCTGGGCATGGACTGCCGAGTCATAGAAAATGACACAATGTTCACTCAGCCAGGAAGTTATTTTACATTCACAGTTAGCTAATTACAAACACCGAAATGACTGATGGTTATATATGATATAAATGTGTATATAATGTATAATATATGTATATGTATGTAATACTCTACACAGGTCCACAAGTAGGACAAGATTTAAAGATATATCAGGGGAGGGGCTTGGGGGATGGGTAAGAATGGTGTAGGGATCAGAAAGTACAAGCTGGTGGTCACAAAACATACAGTACAGGAAACATAGTCAATAATACTGTAAAAAGTGCATGGTGTCAAACGGGCACTAGACTTACCGGGGGAGCACTTCATAAATTATGAAAATGCCCACCCACTGTGCTGTACACCTGAAACTAATATGACATAATACTGAATCTCAGCTGTAACTTAAATATGTATATTCACATTCACAGGACATAGAGGACAGCATAGGAAGTAGAGTCAATGGTACTGCAATAGCTATGTGCGGTGTCAGACAGGTAGGCCTGTTGAGGTTGTGACTCTATGAGTGTGCAGACGTCTAATCCGTATGTTCTTTTGTACACCTGAAGCTAATTTAAAAGTAGGCCGTCTCAGGACTTGACTGTGTGTGCTGCCTCAGTCTGCTTGGGCCGCCGTAACAAAACACCCGCTACTGAGTGCCTTAGACAGCAGACATGCATTTCTGACGGTTCTGGAGGCTGGGGAGTCCAAAATCAGCTCCTGGCAAGGACTCTCTTCCTGGCATGGGGTGACCCTCACTGTACCCTCACAGGACCTCTTCTTCATGCAGCTGGGGACAGAGAGCCCAGGCTCTCTGGTGTCTCTTCTTATAAGGCACCAACCCCATCGAACCAGGGACCCACCCTCACAGTCTCATCTAATCCCAATCACCTCCCAAAGGCTACATCTCCAAATACCATCACACTCGGGGGTTCAGGCCTCAACATATGAATTTGGGGGGAGACATAAACTCAGTCCACAAAAGGTACTGTGTTCAGTAATATTTATGAATATAGCATTTTCTTTTTTCTTAAACTTGAAGAAAAAAAAAAAAGCCACACATCCATTCACGAATTCACTGATTATTTTAATGAGCTTAGAGCATCTTCGCTGTGCCAGACCCACACTCAGTCACAGGGCTGGACCCCTAGGGACTCGCAGGGCTCCCCACAACACACATAAGCATCCCCTTACCTCCTGTCTCCATGGCTCTCATGATCACCTATTCTGTTTCATGTGTAGTTATCGGATAAGTTTCCCAAGGGTTTAAGTTCTTTTTTCCCTTAGATCTCCACCTTTCTTTGAATGTGGCTCAGCAAACAGAAGATGCCATTGCTCCACACACCCCATGCTTCCCAGTGTGACTTCCCAGCACTCTGCTTCTGTGATTAGTTTTTACCTCGTTAGGGGAGGCCCCCTCTGCCCACAGGTACTCTATTTGGCTATTAGGTCCTTAATAATTAATTGCTTAGATTTACAGTTTTTCTCCTTATTTACTCTAGCAGGCATTGAGTTCTCCCATAAGACTGAAACACATTTTTAAAGGGCCGTACTCTTCTCCCCCGCAAACTGTAAGTTTTCAACTCACATCTACAAAACATTAAAATGACATTTTAAAACAGAAAGACAGAACGTTTTTTCTACACCACCACCATGCTGATAGCCACCGGGTCAGAAACTGTAGCTTTGGGAGGATAATAAAAGTGATTGTTTTTATTATAACAATGGCCTTCACATGCCAATTTGAGGGAAAAGGGAGTGTTGTATCCACATTCCAGCTGTTTTCAGGGCGACAATGGGCAGAATCAGCTATGGGGTGCAACTTATGTACTTGTTACCTATACGACTTTTAAGTATGCAAGCAACGTACTTTTCCCATTAATTAAGGCTGAGTCAAGATTTTCCCCTCAATACTGTCGCTACAGGGAAAAGGAGGCAATAGAGCATATCATGGGAGAGCCCTGTGATTCCTTACTGTCTAAGTCACAGGCATGCGTCCCCAATGAGTAGCTGAACAACTTTAGTCAAGACATTTCAAATCAATGAGCCTCCATTTCTTCATCTATAAAATGGGGATTGTAATGGGACTGAGGTTGTAAATTGTGAGAATGAACTCAGAATATGAACAAAAGAGCTGAGTGCTTGGCATATATTGTGTATTCAATAAAGGTTAGCAGAAATAACACTATTTTGAAAACTTACTACTGATTGTTGTTGTTGTTTTTATTATTATTATTATTATTAAAGAGGTCATCTAATGCAGTGATGAAGAACGAGGCTTTCAGTTCAAATAAACCTGGTCAGGACGTAGCTCTGTCACTGAACTAGTTCTGTGACCATAGGCAACATGCTTCACTTCCCTGTCTCACTGTCATCGTATCTGCAAAGCGCACAGGATGTCGTGCAAGTTAAGAGGGGAGTAAGTTGTGCCTGTAAGAAAATGCCAAGTGCCTGGTAGGAATTGCTCAATAGTTGTTATCAACGATCACAATGACAGTGCTTTTTCTAAAAAGTGGGAGGGAGGAAGGAATGGCATTTAGCCATTGGCTGTACCACACAGCCTAGGTGTGCAGGACGGTGTACCGTCTTAGGGTGCGTACGTGCACTCAGTGATGTCCACACAACGATGAAATCGCCTAGCAACACATTTTTCAGAACGTATTTCTGCTGTTCGGCGGGGTATAACTGTTCAGAGAAACAAGACCAGCAGTCTAGAAGAAAGTGCTCACACAGGCAGTGCAGCTTTAATTAGTTGAGTATGGAGACTAATTAATATGCAAATGAGGGGCTTACCAATATTAATCATCTGTTTTACTAGGCAGCTTTTACTAAAGAGTTTCTAACGAGTTTGCAAATTAAGTTTCTTTGACATTAAAAATCAGCTAACCGCCTGTCTGAGAATAATCTCTTCTAACTCAAGGGCAGGAAGGGGGGATTATTATTATTTTTTTTGGATGAAAAACAGCTATGTTTAAAACCAATTCCCATGTTGGCAAGCACCATTCAAGAGTTCTGTATCAACTCATTCCAGGCTTTAATTGAAACCATGTCAGCAAGAGAGATACCAGAAAACAGTTGGAACAAGAGACAAACAAGAGTCATGGTGATTTAAAGATGCGTGACTTATGAGTAGAAAGCTACATCTCAGAATCTGTTTAAGTTGGTGGCTGGCATTGTTAAAACATAAAAGAGGTTACATGCATATTAAGAACTCCTTTTTATGGCCTGTAGCATACTCCTATGCTTCTCTTCTTGGAAACGTTCGTGATTGGGTTGGACCTTGATTTATCAGGGACGATGTGAAGTATGGAGATGGATTACAAGGTTTTCCTGTGGTCACTTTACTTTCAGGATTCATTGTCATTCAGCTTGTAAAGAAATGTGTGGACTTGGGCTCAATTGTGTCAATAATTTTCAGTGTCAGCTAACTCCATTATTGTGCCAGCTAGCCATGAATACAAAACAAAACAAAACAAAACAAATTAACACAGTACTTTAAGAAGAATGTCAGAAAGGAAATTCTGTAAAGGAGACACTAGGCTGAATGCACATCTCGGAACTTCTGCTCCACCAGTCAAAACACACAGTTGCCCTTAAGAAATGTTTTCTCTCCCACCCTATGGAAATGCAAAGGAAGTTTTGAAGTGCTACATTTTCAATCAGCTAACAATCCATGTTTCTTCTCAAATTTTTGCACCTTCTTTCCCCACCCCGTTTCTATAGCTATCAGCTGTAAGTTGTCAGGTTAGACCAATTTGTTACTGGCCATATCGTTATGCATTCATCAATTCATTCAATAAGATTTCTTGATGGGGTTGAACCAAGGTGTTGAATACCTCCTACTGTATCAAGTACTTTGGGATGCAAATATGCATTATTAACAGTTTCAAGGGACCTACAGTATACTGAGAAAATAGAACACATTCCTAATGAGCCCACCTTGAAGAATTATGTGATAAAAATAACGAGAGTCGTAGATCTTATGTGCTTGTTGCAAACAACTGAACAATCCAGAGAAAACATTCTGCCTCAGTCTCTTTCCTAATTTAGCAGAGAAATTCCTAGTGAGGTACATCAGAGAAAAGCATATGATTGGTGATTTGTGACTTTTAAGTTTTTATAAGTTTAAAGTGGCTGATGCTTCACACACAGCAGATTGTTCCCACCTTATCCATCTTCGAAGAAGACCTTTCTTCAGTCTGTGGGTATGTTTACTTGCTGACTGGCATTGATGATGAGCTAATGAATGACATTCAGTTAAAGATGTGCCGTCCCGGAGCTGTGGACTGTATTGTTCCATTTCTGGTATAATCTTTGCCTGTCTGAAGCCTTATCTCTTTGGTCAATGCCTATGCTAAATGTCGTGGCTAGTGGAAAACACTGCGAGGTTCAAAGTAATTTAAATTCATGGCGAAAAGAAAAAAAGTCCTTCATCAAAGTCACAAGACAGATTTTGGAAAAAAAAATGAACAGCCAGAAAATCAATCCAAAACACGCTTTGGTTGGGCTTGTGTGCAAGCGTGACTTGGCGGCGGGTCTGGACGCGAGGTTCTGGGAGTTGCATGACTAGAAAATGGAAATGGCTCATCCACACCTGCCCTTTCTCCAGAGACGTGGCTCCTCCTCTCCCATGACACATGGGGCCAGTTCACCATCTGAGAAAGAAGGCTGTGGGCCACCTTCTCCATGAGGCCAAGGCTGTAGCAACCTCATCCCACAAATCACTGTCATTGAAACTATATTACGTGTTTGACAAATGATTATAGGATTGGACACAGGATGTATTTCTGTGACCTGGGTGAATTCCAATTTTTTGCTCTTGAACAGCTCTATGCAATAGAACTTTCTGCGGTGACGAAAATGTTCTATACATCTGCATTGTCCAATATGGTAGCCGCTAACTCCATGTGGCTAAGTTCCATTTAGAATGTGCAACTGAATTTTAAATTTTAATTAATTTTAATTAAAATAGCCACATTAGGCTAGTAACTACCATAATGGACAGTACAGTCCTATAAAGTGACTTTGTCTATTTGGATTTCCATGAATGGAAATGAATAAATGATCACCCTAGAGACATGAAGTAATTCTCTTAATTTTAACATACATAGAAAGAGTAAGTGTCTGACCCCCATTCCCCCAGCCTTACCACCCCCAGCATTTAGGTAGTACACCAATGTAACAAGATAAAAAGAAAATCATTTTCAAAACCTATGTGTTTTACCAGATAATTTCCTAGGTGTTTAGAATATCAGTGGATAATTATAGCAATCAACTTCTTCATGTCCTTAATCAATATTTTTAGGCAACTGAAAATGATGCATTTTGATCCAGGAAATTCTGAGGAAAAACATTCAGCTCTTCTGCTCTTGATGAAAAAGTAGGGCTTTAACCCCAACTGTCTAGATCGAATATGTAATGACCAATTGCTCACCTTGCCTTTTTCCCCCATTCACTATACATCTTTGCATCCCACTCCTAGCCATAGATAAATAATATTGCCATTTACTAGTCCTCCATCGTAGGAGCAAAATAAGGTATAATAGGACCCTTTAACCAGGACAGAAATGATAAAAATACAAAGTAAATGCAAATGATAATATTACTAAACTCTAGATAACGAATTCAAAGTGCTGTTCAGATCAGACTCCTGAACTACTTGGTGTCTCATCTACACGGGAGCTCAATGAGCCATTACTTGAAAGTTAGGGAATCAAGTACCGTTGATGACATGTTCTAAGGAGAAATGAAGACGATCAGCTCTTCTGGATATGGTAAGATATTTGAGACTAATACGAGGCAGGATGTAATCCAAAAACGCTTATTTTAGTTTCTGTGATAATCTAAAATTCAGTATACTGGTCACATCTGGGAGAACACATTCCCAATGTGTATGATAGAATTAGAAGTGACCAGAGACTCCATGGGTCTCATTCGGACGGGTGGAAAGTGAGCTCTCCCGGGCTGCTGAAGGCCCTTTTGTGCTCCCTTCCTCTGACCAACCCATGCCAGTCAGCCAGGATACATACGACAAACTAGCATCTTGTCGATTTTCACTCTGCCACCATTGGGTTGATGCCACATTCACAAATCTGGTCTATTTAGACTAGATTGAAAAATCGAGCTGGTTAGGTAACCAGAGCTTCAGCCAGATTCTAGGCACGGGCTTGAGGACTCTTGGCTCCTGTTGCTGCATTAATATGGCTCCTGGCAAATCAATCCACTTGTTTATCCAGCCTGCCTCACTTCACAGGATTCTTGTGAGAATCAAATGAGATCCCAAGAGAGTGAGGCTGCTGGGGTTGAAAGAGCAGTCCTGTGATCAAAGATACCTGAATTCTAGTCCTGGGATTTTACTTCATTTCTTTGTGTTTTTGTTTCTTATATGCAGAGGGAGGGTAGGAATATCTGCTCTGTGGCATTCACAGTTTCGGTGTGTATTGCCTGAGATATTCTAGGTGAACATACTTCATACTTCCGATGCTGTTATTGACAGCAATTTCTGGTCACTAGATGAGATTCACTTCCTACTTTGATCTAGCCCCTCAGTCACCAGTTGCGTGTGCATTCAAAATGATTGGCTGGGATTAGTGGTGTGGTCTGTGGAGGTGAAATGGAGTGAAACGAGGAAAACCATAAAAGGCCCCAAATCCGTGGCCTTGACTTCATTAAGCGGGCATGCTATTCATTGACATGATCCATCTTCAGTCAAATGCAGCCTCTGACCTTTTGCCAGCTTCATCCTGCTGTCAGCAGCTGGGGGACCTGCCAGAGGGCAGGGGAGGGAGCCCCGGGTTCCCCACACTGCACATTATCTCAGGAATATTCCAGAAGGACTGTGAAATAAGCCACCCCCAGTCTTGTAATTGTACTTCAAAAAAGCAAGAAAAGCTGCCAGATAATGAGCATTTTGCTCTAATAAGAACTGTAGGATTGATTAGGTTCAAACTCTTAACAGACATCCTGATGGTTAATGAAGCAACCTAGAAAATGCCTCTTGATTCTCTAGAAACTTAAATCATGCACAGGCAGCAAGGAGCGGAGAGAAGTGGAGGTGGAATCGATTAAACTGCCTGCTAGTTAATACACTCAAGATAATGGACAAAAAAAAAATGTTTGTTCTTTGAAAAGTGAATATTTATTGAGAGTTATCTCTGCAGTGAGCAAGCCATAAACTTAGACAATTACTGTTAAAACAGTCTTTGGGGTA
>PVKE010036492.1:0-16339 GCA_004027555.1 Craseonycteris thonglongyai | reverse complement strand
TTTTTTATCTATAAAGTACTTTTAAAAATGTATATTCCCATTTAATATGCAGTTGGTGAAATAGTGTTATAATTGTATCATTACTTCTATTTTATAGTTGGCGAAACTGAAATTTTGAAAGGCCAGCTATCTTATTGAAGTCACACTGAAGACTCAGTGAGGACTTGAACCTAAGTCCAAGAGACTCCGAAGTGGGGGCTTCATTCTGTTCTAAGTAGACTCTCACTGTTACACCAGCATGTGTAGGAGAGGATTGAGAGGTGAAACAAACAGGCATCAGTATTATTATCTATAATTTAGTAAGTGAGGTTAGGAAGTTTTAGGATAAGGATGCTCCAAGAAGAACACAACAGTTTTTTGAATTATAATCATATTTTAGTAAGCCATGTGCTTTCTAGCCACTAGAAGGATCCACTGAGTAGAGCAAGAGACAGAGGTTGCCACTGGGAGTAGATACCAAACCAAACCAAACCAAACCAAGCCAAAATATGCAAGAAAACAAAAGAAAAAGCCTGTGCTCCAACCTGTGAATGACATGTTTGCTATGTTAAAAATGCAGTTCATCAATGAAGAGATCATCTAAATCATTTGTTCCTGCCAGTTCAAGTTCAGGCCAGTAAGGATTGTCTGGCACATGCTCTCAATAGGCATCTAAGAGCTCAGCAGAAGTCAGCAAGCCTTGTGCTTGCCTTTTTGTCCCAGTGCCCTGTCTGGTTGAGGAGCCGCCTTTGCATTTCCCCAGCTCCTAGCCCATGTGTTTTGTCTGTGCCTTATTGTGGGGTTAGTGCTCTTGGTGATTAGAGCATCGTGGTGAATTTCACGTGTATCCAGTCTCACGTAACGCCCATGTTCCTCCTGTCACCGAGCCATCCAGGCCCACCATGTAACAAGCAGGCTTACTGAAAAGCACTCCTTCCCAGCAATAAAGTGAAATCTTTTAGTCTCGGAAGCCCACCTCTTGACCATGTGTAGAAAACCGTGCACATTTTAAAAATGTAAATATTGACATTCTGAGGTTTTCCTATGTAACCTGATTAAGTCTGGTTTTCCCATGGTTTCTGCTATTTCTGTGGGAATTTTACTGAATACAGGTTTAGAAAGCAGCACAAAGGCAGCATTATTCAGAAGGTAACAGCATGAACTGCAGAGTCAGCCAGACCTGGGCTCGAGCCCTGGCCCTGCAGCTGACCTATGTGACCTCGTATCAGTGCTCTGAGCCTCACTTTCCCCATCTGTAAAGTGACAGTCGTGGTACCCACCCACGTGTTGGTGCTGTGAGGATCTAATGAGCTGCCACGTGCAAAGTGCTATATAGCTCAAGCTAACATATTGCCTGATCTCGCTCCCCAGAACTGGATGAGTGATTCATTTGTGATGATTTTTTCCTCATTAGGAAGCTTTAGGTCTTTTAGGATTCTTTTAACATATGAAACGCATTCATTTTATTGAAAGAGAAAAAAAAATCGTATTTTTAAAGCTTTGTACTTTACTTTAGAAGTCGTCTTATAGACATCAGTGAGTTTTCACTTCAGGTTACTTTCATTTCTTATCCTTTACTGTGAGCAAGACAGCAAGAAAGGCATTCTTTCTGTTATCTTGCATTTGAATGTGAAAATATCCTCTGTGTACCACGTACATCTCTGTGAGCATATTGTTGCTTTTAATGTAGGCTTTTAATGTCAGAAAACTCTCAAAGTTCCAGTATAATAATAATGACAAAATGCTTATTAAAATCTGCATTAAAAGATAAGGCTATTCTTGAGGACTCAGGGGCATATAAACAGATTATTTTTTCATAATTGTGTTAAATCAGGTATGCGTGAGCCAACTGCGTGACTTTATACAGGTTTTTTATATATATATATAGAAATAATGCTAAAATAAAGGAATGTGAATTGTTTTGCCAGTTCTTTGAAGGAAACAGTAAAATCTGACCTATCTCGAAGGAGTATTAAGAGAAAAAGCCCACTTATATGAGAGCTGCAGCCTTAGAATCTTTAAATAGTCTAAGAGATCAAATCTGTCTTAGCTGCACAGAGTGATCCCGCATGCTGTCCTTTGAAACCGCCTCTTTTTGTCTGTAGGCTGTTTTGAACCCCATGTAAGGAGCAGCGATAGACAGAAGCACTCTGATGAAGGGAATGTGCAACACATGCCATGCAGACATCTCGGCTCTCATTGTGTCCCTGATGCTGCTGAGACCAGCGCAGACTTTCCTCCTCTGCTTTCTTCTTGCTCCTCTCTTCCCACACCACGAGCTCCTGGGCATTGATGTGCACACACCTTTCTTCTCTTAGAAATGAGAGGCTTAGGAAATTATATTCTCGGGAAAAGCTACCGTTACTCTTTGACATAAAGAGAGCTCTGTGGTAAACCCTTCGATTCTACTAAACATGCAGAAACATTGATCAGGGCAACCAGGCAACCAGATGAGCCTTACATATAGGCCCTTGTCCACACTGCTGGTGGGGCTGGCAGCATATGAACAGCCACAACACGTGTAGTCCCTTGCTTTTTGCTCCTGAAGTCTTGCTGATCCAACCACATCATCCTTATACTTCCAGGAAAGCAAACGTCTATTTGCTCCCAAGTTGTGAACGCCATGTGCTTTCCTAGCACAAAGTGGTGGATACACTGATTTCAAATGAATGTGAGGGGCAGAGAGCTTTGCTAGAAGGGCTTGTGTGAGGTGTTGGAAGAAGTTAAATGGATTGGACTCTCTTCTCAGTTCAGTGTTTTGGACCCCCACCCATTTAGCTTTCAACCTTTATGGAATGATCCTTTCCAAGTTCCTTTCTAGCCAAAGCTCCAAGTCGTGATTTCAGGCTGGAGAGTACATTGTTTGTATTCTGTAAATGTCCTATTTCCCATCTCGGAAGAATACCTCACCAGCTAAAATTTCAAAGAGACAATTGAGGGAAGTTGTTTTGGTTGTCTAGATATTTATAAATTATTATCAGTCCAAAGTCTTGCTGATTGCTTAACACTTTACAAAAAGCCAATATTATGTTCATTTACTTCTCAACTATTACTTTGCTGTTTATATACCCACATGATTACCTTGAACACAGCTGAAAAGAAACTGCAAAATAATGCCTTTTAACCACATGTTAGGTTCACCAGTGATTATAAATTGCTTTTAAAGAAAATAATTCTTATCCCTTTCATCGTGTTTACGCTTTTCTATATAATTGTGCCATATGTGTTGGGGGACTGTGGTGGTAAATTGGGATACATAGCCAAAAAAATTTAGTTGTTTTTCAATGGATGAATTATATTAGCGCAGCTTATGCTCTCACTTATAAATTAATCTGACAAACATTTATTGAGTACCTTCAATGTGTCATAAGGAAACTTCACCTTTCTTTGGGCTTCAGGTTTTTGTTTGTTTTTTGTTTTAATTCATTTTTTAAAAGGAGACAGCATCCCATGGACTTTATGGATATAAAGAGGCAGGAGTGGTTACTAGATACAAGAAAAAAAATCGTTTTGATTCATCTCTGGAATGCCTCCATCGCAGACCTGTTTATAGCCACGCTAGCGAGATTGTGAAAGACAAGAACAGGGCCCTGTACCAAGTCCCAGGAATCCTCCTGTGGCATTTTTAGCAAGTAGTGGTGGTAGGAAATTAACGGATAGGATCACTGCGATGTCAGCTGGCATTTTACCTGTGCTGTGAACAGATTTAGGAAATAGATTTCATTTGTGCCCAGAAATCTGAAATATGGTATTTGTAACAGTGATTTCCCCTGAAACGTTGATATTTTCCTTTCTATTAAACTTAGTTTTCAGTGAGGGGAATATAGCCCTGGTCCTGCTTTGTCATTTTGGGATGATTTATTTTTTAATTATAGGAAGGGATTTTTAGGTCAGGATTTCACCAGGCTAATTTTAAACTGGGTTTGCTGCCTTCAACGAGCCATAAATGGTCCCCACCCACAGGGTATAGAGCAGGAAGTGACATGCTAATATGCCAGGAATAAGGTGATTGCTCAGATGGAATAACACTTGGCAGTTAGGAGGAATTTGTTGATGTAAACCTAAATCGTGGGTTAGAGACTGGCTTGTGGAATGTGTTTCTGCCAATTATGGCCCATTGTGCCATCAGAAATGGGGGAAAATGCTTATTGCAGCTGCGTCTTTTGGCATTGAAATCACTGATGGTATAATCAGAAGGAACTCTTCTAAGTTGTCAGAAGAGATGGATTGTAACACAGGATGGTGTTTTCCTGGGTTATCTGCTATACCTGCCTCACTGATATGAAAGAGGAGAGGCATTTAAGAGCCAGGGATCTATTGAGTGGTTCTTCGCATTGACTTGCCCAGTCATAACTGATGCCTGCAAAAATGCCCTTTCTGTCCTGCCACTGCAAGGACTTACGTTTTTCTAAGACTTGGGGCCTTAAGAAGGTTCTTTTTTGGTATCTCTCCTGTGTCCAAGGCTCTCTGTATGTGGGAGAAGTAGAGACAAGCTACCTGAAGTGTCTGTAACTTCCTCCTCTAGGACACACACACTGTATACCTAGACGTCTGTAGGAGCAATGCTCAGCACCAGAATAACTATAGCTTATCATTGGAAGCATGCCTACAATTGAACATACTTTTCTTTTTCATTCATGGATTTGTGTATATTCTAAAAAAAATTTTTTTTTCTCTAAAAATAAGATTTGCAAAAGAGGAAATAAGAAAAAGCACACAACCCACGAAGACCAAATGGGCTCTTCTCTCATTGATGAATTGTGTCATCTGAGTTTCTTCACACTTATTTCTCAGTGACTGCTCTTTTCCCAGAGGAACTCAGCTGTTTGACTGCATCCTCCATTAATGTGATCCTAGTTTTGAGGACAGATCTTGAAGATTCATTTTTGAGGTTCCCACTTCTCTGCTTTGTAACTGCCACCTCTGTCCTCTCTTTCTGGGTGCTTAGGTCCAAATATCTTACTCACCTCAACCTTCCCTTTGGATTTTAAGTTCCTTGAAGGAACAGCTATGTTGGACAGTTGATATTTTGGCCTATCCAGCACCTGCTTCCTCTTTTTCTGGGAATAACACCTTAATTAGTAGGGAGAATTTACTCTACTATTTTATTTTTATACAGGCTAAGTAGCATACAATTACAATATTCTGCTCTACTCTACCTGGAGGTGGTCACATGAGTTCAATGACGCCCCCAGACTCTCTATCTCTGTTCTGAGAATTTGAGCTTTGAACAGAGTCCCTCTAGAATGGAAAGGTGCTAGAGCAGATTGCTCTCAAGGGAGTTCTCTGCAGAGAAGGCAGGAAATACTGTTGCCTGCCTCTAAGCTGCCTGCTTCCCATCCTTTATGAAGCCTGGTAGCATGGCTTACTTTTAGGTGCTGTGAGCTGACCCATATCTCTTCAATAAAGCACTTTATTTTGTCCTAGTTGGCCAGAATTGGTTGTTGTTGCTGATAAAATATCCTAATCCAGACTTCATCTTCTAGTGCCCATGTATGTATCATGACGGTGTATACCACATCGAAAGCGTCATTAAAAGGTTGTTGCCTATAGCTTAGAAAGCCCTAGAATTCAAAAGCATCATGCATATGAATTAAACCAAAGAATATTCTCTCTCATACCACTTCATTTCTTCCAAGAGTTTTAGAAACTTGTGAGTTATAAATGGAGAATTAGAGCAGAAATTATGGAAATTTATGACCATTATCTTTTTTTAAGCAAACTTTTTTTAAATTTCAGAGCAGTTTTAAATTTTCAGAATTATTGTGGAAATAGTATTGCAATCCCATATAGCCTACACCCAGTTTTCCCCTATTATTAACATCTTCATTAGTATGGCATATCAATATGAACATTTATCCATGCTTCATTCACATTTCTTCAGTTTTTCCTGAATATTCATTTTCTGATCCAAGATCTTATCCAGGAATCCACACTACATTTATTTTATTATTTTTTGTTTGTTTATTTTTCTCTTTATTCATAAACAGATTGTTAATGAGAAAATGCATGGAACAGATTAATAATGTAACTAGAATCTTTAGTCCTCTCTTTCCAACTCAAGTACTGGAATTTGACACTCTTTTCATTATATTCTGGCCATCAGCTTCTCTCTCTCTCTCTCTCTCTCTCTCTCTCTCTCTCTCTCTCTCTCTCTTTCTCCCTCTCCCTCTCTCCCCCTTTAGAATATTTTCCAAAAAGAAGCATACTCCTGGAATTCGATACTATTTCTAATTTCCAGGTAAAAAATGAGATAGATGAAGTGACATCTGTAAACATTGGGAATTATTTTTTTTAAGATTTATTTTTATTGTTTTTTGACAGAGAGAGACACACACACAGACAGACAGACAGAGAGACAGGGGAGGGCCCAGAGCAGTCTCCACAGTTGACAGCATTAGTTTTCCATATAGTTTCATTCCACAGGTGGGCATGGGGCTGCACAGGGCAGGAACTGGGCCGGGAGCCTCCTCCATAGGCCCCAGCAAGAACTGAACTGGGAGCACACCCAGCTCAGCATGTGGGTCCACATGGGCCAGAGCCCATCCTCGGTCTATCCTCGGTCTCAGGGGCTGCAAAGCAAACGCTTAACCTGCTGAGCCTTCCCAGCTTCCCCGGGGATTATATTTTTAAAATCAAGTTAATTCAGATCTTTCTTTAGTTTTTTTTTTCTCTATTACCATGATAAAATATTTATTAAAATCAGAGATTACTGGTATCCAATAATGACCAATGAGTTAATGGAGCGTTCAGTAATACACTCATCAGTGAAGTAACTGGACAAAAGTTCAAATAAAGGGTGATTCACTATCCTTTTTGTACAGTATCAAAACAACTATAACATTCAAACACCCACAATGTTCTAAAGATGTTAAATAATAATTTGTAATTCTGAAATAGTGCAACATATTGAAGTACTTTCTAAATGACAAAAAAAAAGCAGATGAAGTTTTGTTTGATGTAACTCTAGGTTTTATGCAGAACTATATATTTTTAAAAATTAGCAATCCATGTAAAAGATACACAAAACCCTTAACTGACTAGATTGTTCTATAAATAGAGTTAGCTCCACATTGCTTTGCTGTTATTGACTGATGAGCTTATAATTTTATGAAACCCTTTTAAGAAGTTTTAGTCTATAAAATGAGATATTCAATTTGTTTAGTCCTATTATTAACAAAACTCTCTAAATTCCTTTATAAGATGTTTAATTCCTCTGAGCATCACCTTTAAAGGGTTTGATTTGATTTCTGTCACACCGTATCACAAGAAAAGTGTAACCCTGTAGTCTCTAGTCTGTGGGATCTTGGTGAGTTTCAGTTTGGTATAAGCCAGTACAGTGACCTTCCCATGAGTTCTTTATTGGAGATTACAGTGCCAACACTAATACTTTCCACAAAGTATTCTGTCCTTCTCTAGGTTTTTAGTAGAATGTGAAAATAATGGCATGTGGCATTCTTAGCATAAACTGCCAAAATGTGATAATTCCTTGGAAAAAAAGCCATGATTACAATCACGTGATAGATATTCAAGCGGATCCCATATAAAAGGAAGAGGGTTATGTCTTGAAAATGAATGTCCAATTTTAAGAGATTCAAACACATTCCAATGTAAACATCTTTACACTTGATGAGTTTTACATGACTCATCCTTTCACAGATTTTTGGCACCAAGTCTCTGGACATTATATATCCCAACCCACTACAGTAGAGAAGAAACACCATGAGGGGATACTCTTGGTATGAAATACGGGTTTGGGGTAAAATCCTCTGTAGGAATAATTACCAATTAGAGGATAACCTGTGAAAAACTCCTCTATGTGGTACAAGTTTAAGATAGTTCACTAAATTGCCAGTATTGATGAAATCATCAATGTCTGTCTTCATGATGTACTTGGCATGGGGAGTTACCCACGTGAATGCCATAATTGTTTTCAAGGTCAGGTTATTGTATGTGCCTAAAAATCTTGTATTACATCATGTCATCATAAAGATGCTTTTTCTCTAAAGATAATGCTAGCTAACACTTTGTGTTCTCTTACAGCTTGTTGGCCTAATAAGAAATCTGTAAGAATCTCATATCCCCACCAAGACTTTTTTTTATGTAATTTTTTACCCCAAATAACTCAAATGGCCTCTCTGCCTTTCACATCTGAGGGGTGTGAGGTCACCCGAATGACAAGAAATGGGTTTTGATGAGAGCAGTTTGAAGGCTCTCAAAGTGTAGAGCGAAAGTCTTGTCTGTAAATTGGCTCATACTCATAGAAGTACACCCGGTTTACGCGTGCTGTCACATTGTGTGGGATGTCAGTGACATCCTACGTGGGGGATGATCAAGAGAGACAGGGCCATCCACAGCAGCTCCTGAAGGACCCTCAGGTTCTTCTTGATTGATTTCTTCTGAGTTAATGGAAGGTGCTCACTTTCACCCACTGAACATTCAGTAGTAAGCAGTAGTCAAAAGCAATGCTTGAAATCTCCCGGCTCTCAAGGGTGGATGTCAGGAAGCGCCCTGACCAAGCAGCGTGTGGGAAGAGGCAACAGGATGGCTGGGTCCGGAGAAGCTACGGTAATGAGGATTTCAGATGATACTAAAGCACTAGCTGAAGCTCTTTGTTCTTTTCTGTATTCCATGCTTTGGAACAGAATTGCTGGGAACTTCACAGGCTCAGGCAGCCAGCTGGAAGGAGGATGGTGGCGACTCCTCCCCCTTCCCCTTCTTCTTCCGCCCCTCTCCCCTCCCTCCCTTTCCCCTCCCCTCCTGCAAAGGCCCCCTTCCCCAGGGTTGGGTGGAGCCCTCTCCACACTACATTTAAAAGTCTCATCTCTTGGACTCCTCTTGGAGTGATGGCTTCTCGGATGTTCGTTGTTTTTTATAGCCTTTACAGTTTTGAGGAGTAGATCAGATATTTCATAGAATGCCCCTCAGTTGGAATTTGCTTGATGTTTTTTATCATAATTAGATGGTGGTGATGTGTTTTTGAGAGGATGACCTTAAAGGTAAAGTGACTTCTCGTAACATCATTTCAAGGGTATGTACCAAAACCATGATGTTACTACTGATGTTGACCTTGAAAACCTGATTCAGGTAGTGCTTGCCAGTTTTCTTCATTTAAAAGTTATTTTTTCTCCTCCCTTTACACACTATATTCTTTGGAAGGAAGTCACTATGTGCAGCCCACACTTAAATAGTCGGAGAGTTATGCTCCTCCTCCTTAATGGTAGACTATCTATATAAATTATTTGCAATTCCTCTGCACAGGACATTTGACTATTTTCCCTTATTTTCTATCTGTTCAATAATTGATATATATTTGTATGGTTACATACTAATGTTTTGTTATAATCTAATACTACTTCTATTTTATTCTCAAATTGTACTAGCTTTAGACATTGGGAGCTCTTTCAGTTGGTGTCTGTGTTCCTTTAATATACTCTGATTAGTGTGTGTGTGTGTGTGTGTGTGTGTGTGTGTGTGTGTGTGTGTGGTAGCACTTCCTTGCTTTCCTGCATTGCAAGATATTCTAAGCTTATCTTGTATACTTCTTGTTCCAGTTCTAGTATCAATCATTTCTCCAAGAAGTCCTCGTTCCTTTTATTGAGAATAACATTAAAAACCAAGATCTGGGGATGCCAGGTTAGCTCAGCAGATTGAGCACTTGACTTGCGACTGTGAGGTTCAGGGATCAAACCCTGACCCTGGCCCATGCAAACCCATATGCTGAACGGTGGCAGAAGTGGTAACCACTGAGATGGCTCAGTGGTAAAGGTTCTCGCCTCCCATGGGGGAAGCCCACAGTTTGGTTCTGGCCCCACAGGGCCCCACATGCACCTGTGTGGAATGAAACCATGTCACAACTAATGTACAACTATGGAGACTGCTCTAGGCCCTCCTCCCTTCTCTCTCTCTCTCTCTCTCTCTCTCTCTCTCTCTCTCTCTCTCTCTCTATCTTACCTTCTTTCAAACAATAAAATAAATTTTTAAAAAACAAACAAACTAACAAGATCCATACTAAGTATGTTCCTTATTACTGGGTTTCATTGCTTCTAGGTTCTCTCAACTGACAGCAACGGCACATATGTTTGTATATGAACCCATTTGTATACATCTATCTGTAAATATTGCTATATGTAACCATATGTATCTATATTAAGCTAAACACGTATTCATACTGATGTCTCCAGCTCTAATCCTATATCACATTCTAGCCTTGTCCTCTTGCTTTTCTGCAACTTTCCACCCCAGCGATGAGAAACCTGGCTTCTATAACCTATCATCCATTTACTTAATTGTTCAGTTTCAGTCTGCATGTATTGCTGTTGCAGCATTAACTTGTATTCCTGTGAAGTGAAAAAAAACTTTTTATCAACTACACTACAGTGCTTATAGTACAGTTATTTTTCCTTTTAGTTTACTGGGCTCCACTCATTTCCAAAGTTACTTAGATGAGCACCTTATTCCCCTACCTTCTGCAGTACAGTTGTTTCTTTCATACCATTATCTTTTAAAAATTATGTTTTATGTATACCCATGGGATAAATACAGGCTACAGATGTTAAATAGTTAAGTGCTAAAAGACTTACATTAAAAAACAGAATTCCCCTCCTTACTTTCTCTTCATCCTGCCCTGTTTCCCAAGAGCAACACTTTCAACTGTGAGATGTTTATATCTAGATATCTACATAATATGCTTTATAGCCATCTCTTGAGACATCAGTTCTAAATATTATCCATTGATTACCTATTATTGTACATGAGAGTTTAGCTTTATTTCACCTCTTTTCCCTGACTCATTTCTTTCCAACATATTTATTTCACAGTTTGAAATTAAATCAATATTCAATGTTTACATTATTTACTTTCTCATTCATTTTTTAAAATCCTGGAATTAATAATTACTTTAGTCTTTGTACCTATTGCTGTCTCCTATCCTACAACATTTTTTCCCACATGATCAAGCTTTGTAGATAACTTTTAGTTCTGTTACCTCTCATTCTTACCTTCTAGGATCCTCTGTTTTCTGGGCTCCTTCACTGAGAATAAATGAGCAGAACCAGGAATAAGGCTGCTGGTCTTTTGGGAATTGGACAGGAAAGGAGATGGGGGTCATTGTTTTTATATGCAGGCTTTCACCTAACCTCCCTGTTCTCAGATTGGTACCTTACCTCACCTTTGATCATGCCCAGGTCACTGAGTCCCAAGCCTTTCTGAGTCACCTTCTATGAGACTTACAGGATTTTCTGGGAGAATCTGGGTTGCAGTTGCCTGAGTGGGCATGAAGGGAGTAGGGCCCTAGGGTGTATATGCTTTACATAAATAGTTTCCATCAAAAAAAGTTTCAAGGGGAAGCCGGGATGGCTCAGTGGGTTAAGCTCTCACTTTGCAGCGCCGGGGACCAAGGATCAAATCCCAGCCCCGGCCCATGAGGAACCATATGTTGAACTGGGAGCTCCCCCAGTTCAGTTCTCTCTGTCTCTATCTCTGTATCGCTCTCTCTCTCTCTCTGTCAAAAATAAAAATAAATAAATAAATAAAAAGAAACTAAGGAAAAACATTAAAAAAAAAAAAGTTTTGTTTTTGCCCTCAAATTACAGCTTTTACCTCTTTGTTGTCTGTAAATTTCTTCCCTTGAACAAATATCAGTTGGAGCCAATTTTAGACTGAAAAGCGGGTGGTGTAACGTTTGGAAGCCACAGTCATGAAGAGTACTTCAAGTACCCGACTTGTGCACGGGCACATTGTTGTGCAAAAGCGGCCCCACTTTGGTCCATTTTCTCCTTCTTTTTCCTTCACAGATTCATTTAACTGTTTCAGCACACTGGAATAGTACTCTCCCATTATTGTGACACCTTTATTTTTGTAATCAATCAGCAGGGTACCCTCCATATCCCACCGCCCAAAAAAAAAACAAAAAACAGTAGCCGTGAATTTTTCAGCCAATTGTGGCACCTTGAACTTCTTAGAGGGTGACATGCCCTTTTCATGACACTACATGGACTCCTGCTTTGACTCAGGCTGATCATGACAAACCCCCGTTTCATCTCCAGTGACCGTTGTTTTAAAACTTTATTGTCTTTGCAGAGATGCAAACCTGTCATAAACACTCAATGCACTATTGTTTTTTAAGTGGTATGAGCATTCTTGGTACCCATCTTGCGGTGACTTTTGACACCCTTAATCTCTGATGGCAAATATTCAAAATGGTTCTGGGTGATGCTCTAACCATTTATGAAAGCTGCTTTTTATTCAGTCAGGCATCTTCCACTGCAAGTTTTCAACTGTTTTGACATGTCCAAGGAAGTGGCCTCTACAGGGCATCCTGGATGGAGGTCATCTCCAATAAACTCTCTGTCTTGCTTGAAAAGGCTATGCCACTTGTAAATCATGGATTTCCCAGGGCAACAGTCCCCATAAACTGCCAACATCTCATCCCTTGTTTTTTGCGGAATATTCAACTTCATGGGATATTCAGCTTTATCCATACTTGGGTTTACTTCACAGTTTACATGCTTCTTCGGTGAAATCTGAAAGAACATGGATGCAGGTAGGCTGAAATTTAGCACATACACTAATAATAGTCATACAATCAAACTATTTACACTATCATTGCCACCTCTCCAAAAATCCACCTGTTCCACCGATTTTTTGATCACCTCTTGGATAACGCCAAGCAAATATTTGATAGTTGTCTAAAATAACTTGAAAAAGTTTAATGAAAAAATGTCGGGGCTGGAGGTTGGGGATTGAGCATAGAGAATTTAGCAGTCCAAGGAAGCAGTGGTACTTTCTCCACGGAGTTCTATTAACTTGAAAGATTGTGTTCTGGCAGCCCAGGAAAAGAGCAGTCATAGGAATCATTTCTTATGATCTAAAGTCCATTAGCTACTCCATTTAGCTCTTAATGTTGTGAGGCCATTGGTGTAAATAAATGTGTTATTTGGTAATGGACTTGTTTTCTTAACAATTATAATACATTGTACCCTCCAAATGCTATAATTTAGCTCTGGCATCTGCTAATTACTCAGCAGATCAGCCTTTAGCATTGTTTCAATATCTCATTCCATCACCACATTTTTTATTAAAACTTATATTTAGTTGGTGTTACTGGCTGAAATCTGTTCCCTCCCAAATTCATATGTTGAAACCCTAACCCCTTGTGCATCAGTAGGTGATTTTGTTTGTAGATAAGGCCATTATAGATGTAGTTAATGTAAAACAAGTCCCAGAGGGTGAGCCCTAATCTAATATGACTAGTGTTCTTATAAGAGAAGAAATTTGGGCACACAGAGATGCCAGAGGTGCACATGCACAGAGGAGCAACCATGTAAGGAGACAGAGAGAAGGTGGCTGGGCCATTTTCAAGCCAAGGAGATTGGCCTCGGAAGAAACCAGACCTGCTGGCACCTTGATCTTAAACGTGCAGCCTCCAGAAGTGTGAGGTAATAAATTTCTGTTATTTAAGTCACCTAGTCTGTGGTATTTTCGCCTTGATACAGTCCTCGCAAACTAATATATATTCTAGTTTGGCATTGAGGAGGAAAATCCACTCTGGAATTTCTGGTTTTATTTTATTGTAGTCTGTATAGCATTTATCAATACATCATTTGAATCTCACCCAACCCTGAAGAGTAAGTGTTGTTATTAACACCACTGTACAGGTGAAGCAAACAAAGGGCTCAGTGAGTCTAACACAGAGCTTCCCAGGAGGCTGGTGGAATTTGAAGCGAGGCTATTTGATTTTTTAAATCTCCTTTTCTGTTCAATTTACCAATGTGTCTTGTACTTCTCTCTCCTCATTACCACGAGTATGGAGTATGCACCTATTTCTTTCTAGTGTAATTCATGCACTTGGTTTGTTATAAGATAGTTTTTACAGGTTGGCACTGGTGACTGTGGATTTCTACCTAATGTGGGGATGAAGAAATAGTGAACTTGCCAAATCTGAAAAGACAGCACTTTTATTTATTACTCAGCTTTCAGAATCCAAGGCCTTTCAAATGTTTGTTCCACTGAAAGTGAAGAATGAAATATTGATATACTTCTTGTTTTCTTTTCCCGCTTTTAACCCAGTCCATGTGGTTAGACCAGCATGTTGTTGCTCATTTCACGAATCCATACTGAGCACCTGTGATGACTCCTGGATATCACGTGATGACTCCTGGATATCACGTTCTGAGCTTGCAGTTAATGTGTTCAGCATGGAGAGATGCTGCTGACCAGAAAGCTGCTGACACTTATGTCCATGAGATGATACTGTAGCTTCTTTGCTGTATTGAAAATGCACCCTCCTTAACCCCCAAATTCAACTTCCAGTGTTCTCCTTTAGTCTCAGAAATATTTCTATAAAATTTGAAAAAGCTTGCCTCAAAATAATATAGTACGAAATCTAATATTACTGGACTTATATAATCTTAGTTTATTGTTCTCGTCAGTCATAATTAGTTCATATTAGCTCATATGAGGAAGTATCTTGGGGGAAGAAAGTATATAGATAGGGAGGGGACATTTAAGTAACAACTTTGATTTGGAATTTTTAAATTACTTTTTTAATATTTAAATTTCAAAGATGTGACTTGTGTGAGAAGGTGAACTCAAGATGCAACTAGATCTGCAATAGACAATAGAATAAGGAGATGTGCAGACAAAGAAATAATAGCACTGCTATGTAATTATAGAACACGTCAGAGTTATTTTAAAAGCTTAGATCCATAACATTGAGTAAGGTCTGCATTAGCATCTCTGTGTCCAGAAAGATGGGCATCAGAGTCCCTTAAAAACATCCAGTTGGGAGATCCAAGATGGCAGCATGAGAGGAGAATGCCGATAACTGCCTGGGAAGGGCCTTGTGAACAGAGGGGAATCCACGGGACAAACCCTGAGAAGAAACCTCAACTAAGAGAACCACACAACGCAGAACAACACACAAAGGTTAGAGAAAAAAGGGGAGAGCGGGAGAGAAAAAGGGAAGCAGCAGTTCGGGGACAGAGACTCGGAGCGCAGCCCGGGGGTAGCAAAAACAAAGGGGGATTGGGGGACTACGGTCAAAGTGGAGCTGGATCGAGGGCGGGCTGGAAGCCGAGACCTAGGGAGCATGGAATCCCCACAAGACTGTGGACAACTTAATACCCGAACTCAAGGGACAGCACACAGTGCCCTAATCAGGTCACAGAGCCTAAAGTGGAACAGGGACTGTGGAGCAGGGCGGCCTCACTTCCTGGTGGGCGGGGTGAGAGCAGGGCACCAGCCCACAACAGCTCAGCACCCCTGATTTACGGAGGAGAATGACTGTGAAGGAGTGCCTTCTGAGACAGGGCTCTTGGAGTGAGGGCTGGGACTTGAGTGGGCATAGCTGCATTGGATGTGCTTAGAGTGAATCCGGCGGTCTCAACAGAGCCGGGAGCATAGAGCAGCTGCCACCCGAGGTACTGGCCCGAGGTACTGCCTGTGTGCACAGGGCTTTTGGTGCCCCGCCCACTGGGCATCCACAGGCCGCTGCCAGCGTGCACCTGGGCTTTCGGCGCCCCGCCTGCCCACTGGGCCGCCGCGACACCACTGCTTGCTTGCCAGCGCACAGTTGGCCTTTTGGTGCCCTGCTCACCAGGCTGCTGTGGCGCCGCTGCCTGCGGGCAAGTGACCAGCTAGGCTTTCGGTGCCCCGCCCACTGGGTCGCTGTGCATCGCTGCGTGCACGCACCCGGGCTTTCAGTGACCGGCCCACCGGGCCGCCGCAGCGCCGCTGCCTGCTCACCAGTGCGATACAGGACTTATGGCCCCCTGTTCGCCAGGCCTCCGCAGCACCGCTGCCTGCGGGTGGGACCGGCTGTCAGCGCCCTGCCCACAGGGCCGCTGCAGCACTGCTGCCTGCTCGCAAGCGCGCAGCTGGACTTTTGGAGTCCCACCCACCTGGCCTCTGGGGCGTTGCGAACCGCACGCACATCTGGGCTGCCGGCCAGGTCTCCGCGGTGTCATTGCCAGTGCGTGGGACTGTGTGGCCCACGAGGGCCTCTGCCAACCCCAGCCCATCCAAGTGCTGCCCTGTGGGCGAGGCTTACAGATACGACTAAAGGAGGGGAAGCCAGGAGGAGGAAAGACCAGAACTCTTGTGCCCCGCCCGCACTGAAACACCAGCCCCCCTGCTGAAAGAGGAATCTGCTATTGTGTCTCAGGCCCGCCCTAGCTCCTACTCACATACCCCAGCCCTGGCCACACCTTTACTACCCTGCTATCTAACAGCTAAGACAGCAACCTGAAGTGCCCCAGGACACAGAAGCTGTCTGCTTTCCCCAACCCTCTCCCAAAATCTCCTTCTCCCACAACTGAGCCCAAAAGAAAAAATAAAGAGAAGCCCATCTGATAGGCAA
>PVKE010036491.1:0-16373 GCA_004027555.1 Craseonycteris thonglongyai | reverse complement strand
ATTCCACCTATAAGTGAGGTCATGTGTTTCCTGATTCTTTCAGTCTGACTTATTTCGCTTAATAAGATGGTCTCTAGGTCCATCCATGTTGCCAGAAATGACTGTAATTTATCATTTCTTATCGCTGAGTAGTATTCCATTGTGTAAATGTACCACATCTTCTTTATCCAGTCGTCTATCGAAGGGCATTTTGGTTGTTGGAATGTTTTATGTATTGTTGCAAGTTAAAATATTTTCCATCAAGGTTAGCTGAATAATTATTTGTATGTGACCACTTGTTTTTATTTGGTAGAGTTATAGCTACATTTACTGTAAGAGACAAATCACTGACCCTTTATCAATGAACTGGATAAGAAGTATGCCTTGCAAGGAATATTAGCATTGTGTTGGGAAAAATTTACCATAGCTAGCCACATTATTATTACTCCATGATATCACATGTTTGTACATAGAAGTCCAATACTCAAAAGTTATTTTCTCCTTCTTAAATACACTTAAAAAAGTTTAAAACTATGTGACCTTGCATCTTGATTTGTTCATAATTACATTAGTAGCCCATGATTACAATATAGTCCATGTATCTCTGTGAAACAAACACATCTGCACATATACACACAAATACACATACCCACATGCTCACATTCACCATAAAAATTCCTTATGTAAACACACTAATATTATAACCATAAAAATGATTATTAGTATACTTATAATACATAATTTAGTGTGATCTTTGTGTAGGGACAGATAAACTAAAATAGAACAGAATAAAGAGTTCAGAAACAAACCATTATATGTATTTACCTAAAATGGTAAATAAATTGCTTGTGGGAAAAAAAAAACCACACTATCTGTGGGAAAGAATGCTTTATTTTAAAAATAAGTTGTATTGGGTTTAACACATGACTATCCAGAGAAAAAAGTTCCTTGGCTTCTACCTCACCCTGTATACAAAAGTCAATTTTAGGTAGACTGCTGAAACAAATATGAAAAACAAAACAAAAAAATTTTAGAGCAAAACAGAAGTGCATTCTTGTGACCTTGGAGTAGATAAAGAAATCTTACACTGAACATAAAACTATCAAGCATGAAAGAAATAAATTGAAAACTGTTATTATATTACCTATAAGAATTTCTGTTCATCAAAAGATACTATGTATTGAGAGAACATACTCCCAATCCTTGTCTATGACAAAGGACTTCTATCATGATTATATAGAGTCCCTCTACTCATATATCAATAAGAAAAAGAAAAATGACTCTATAAAAAATGGGCAATGTTTGAAGAGACATTATGGATACGGATGTCCCAAAGGCCAGTAAACTTATAAATAGATGTTTAAATTTGCTAGTATAATAGTAAAAGAAAGGTATATTAATCCAGAATATATGATAAAACTTCACAACTACCAGCATGACTTAAATTAAAAAAGAAATGTTGGTGAAGACACAGAGTACTGGATCTCTCATACACTGCTGGTAAAATTGAATTGGTACAGCTTTGGAACATATAAATATTTTAGAAACAAGTAATTCAACTCCTGGGTTTATTTAGTAAAAACTATACATATATTTTTCAAAACGTATATACTAGAATGTTCATAGCACATCATTTATAATAATAAAATGGTATATTACCAAACTGTCAATTAATAATAGAATAGGTGAATAGACAGAGAGTTATAGCTAAATAGAAATATGAATGAGTTTGCTACAAGTTTAGCAAAAAATATAAACGAATTTCACAAACAAAATGTTAAGGGAAAGAAGCTTGCACAATAATGCATATTGTATAGTTTCTATTATATAAAGTATTAAAAATATAAAAATTAATTTAATTTTTTAAAAGTAGAATAATTGATGGTATAGTGACTGGACTGGAGAATGATGAGGCCCACTGGTGAATATCTTTTTTTGTTTTTTTTTTAAATCTGGGAGCTGGTTATACATATTAGTATACCTTATGCCAATCTCTGAGCAATAAAGTCCACTCAACTATATGTGTGTTTATGTCAATACAAATAAGAAATGATAGCATCTTTTTAAGAAGAAAAAAAAACAACCCTAGGTATATTTCAGTACCACTTTTACTTTTTAGGTATCAGGTCTCTCTTGCCTATCTTTAGACATCACCATACTATACAGGACATTCTTACCCTTATGTTACTGGAAGTTACTTCTGGGATTTCACATCCAGTACTTCTGGAGAACATGGCATCAAAATCTATTGTTATTCTCAATTCTCAGCAGTCTGTTCTAATCCAGGAATGTGTACGCCTGTGTGTGAGGATCAGATTCTTCTCTGGATGGTTTGATTCAATTTGTCTCAGTTCTGGCCTCTAAGTGTCTTTGATACATCTGATAGGGGACCAAGACCCTGAAACCCCTGGACCAGGCTGTTAGACTAGAGAGCTTTAGCATCCCTGTAGCTATCTTGACAGCAGGATTAAAAAGTCATATTGGGCTATCTGCACCAAAATTACTTCCTGGTCCCTAAGACTTTGATTCATTGCATCTGAGGGTATGTGGGGGTATGCAGGCATTTAATTTTTAAAAAACAAACATCCCAGATTATTATAGTTTTTAAAGTTTGAGAAACATTGTTCTTGTTGGTTTACATTTATTACACTCTAAAGAGGAAAAATAAATTATTATAGCACATAGTAGTACCATGCTACTGTTGCAAAATATTTTCTTCCAGTTTTCTAGTATCTCACTTTCATAAACTATCAGTTGCTAAATTTTAGCAACTGTATGACTATTGGAGATTTAAATAAAATAGTTACTTAGTAGGCCCTTAGCAGTTTACAATTCACACAAATTAATTTTGACCAGCTGTTTTTAGGGGGAAAAAGTATTTGTATCTCTTACCAGAAAATGTTACAAGGTTTTAAAACAGGTGTAGAAAGTGACGGCAGCATATGTCCACTGCGGTTATATGATAGTAAGGGCAAATTACTCTCTATTGGTGCTATCTGCATAACAATGAACTTTCCTAAACTATTTTTGTGGACCCAAAGTTCATAATAGATGACAGAAGCAAAAGAAAAAAGTTTTTTCCCTGCCCTCATATTAGTGATATTTTTATTAAAATTACTTATTTGTTATTCATAGTAAAAAAACAACATAATTTAACTATCATATAAAGAATCTATATTTTATTTAGGTACTCCTTTTTGTGCATACCAACTGTTTCTAAAATGGCCTAGATACAACATTTATTAACAAAATACCTAGTAATCACTTCCAAAGAAATCAGGATAGGATTTTAGTTCCGTTCTCTTAGACCCACACATTATAGCTAATAAGGGGCAGTACTACATCAAGGGGGCTTTCAACATAAATGACCAGCTTTACTCTATTTCTTGATTTCTACATTTATGGCAAGCCATTATCTTTACTATTGAAGTTTTTTTTTTATTCTGTTTGCTTATATAGTGAAAAAGAAAAGCTGATAGAATCTTAAAATGAAAGCTACTATCAGCTTTTTACAACCATCTTCTTGAATGAGAAGATGAGTGTAAAAATGAATACCACTAGTTAAGTGGACAAATAATTTGTTTCAAGTGAAACTGTTCAATTTCCTGGATAAGAAATATTTATACTGAAAATTGTCTTTGTGACTTTGATCTAATGCCTGTTATTAAATCTATAGTAAAAGAATTACAACATAATTTAACAATCCACCTTCAAAACAATTCAAACTTCAAGCTCACAATTCATGTATAAGGTGCACTGTCTAAATATAACTGCATTTTATTTTTATCATTAATGTTTACTCAGATAAGTAACAATAAGAAACAATGGTTGCATAAAGAGTGTTTGATCAGAAGTATGTCTGAAAATATCTAAGAATCAGTCAGGTTAAACAATTTGAGACAGAATTCTATCTTTCAGGGAATATTTTGAAAACCACAAATACCATCTTTCTTTAATATAGTATTACTAATCAATGACATTCTATTTTATTTTATTCCTGTATTGGAAAGGGTTTTCTCTCTTTCTACCCCTCCCCCCACCCCCACCCCCACCCTCTCTCTCTGCATGTATGAAGGAACTGTTTATATGGTTTTGGGAGGAAAAGTGGAAGACAAAATTCATGAATAAAATAATGCAGGATGAAATCCTCAAAGATGCAGGACACATTTAAAAATCATTAAATGAATGAGAAGGGAAATTAATTCTAAGCGACGTTCAGCGTAGATTGAGAAATAGCAGCATGAAGTTACAGTGCTACAAGAATCAATGTTTGGGTCTTCTCCCTTTGTGAGACTATGTTTGTCATGGCAGATAACAGATTAGAAATTTGTGTTCAGAATACCTTGAGGGACATCGTCAAGAAGACGTGACCCACTGGCTTGACTCATAAACTGGTCTCAGGCATTTGGAGGCTCCGCACCCCCTGCCCAGTGCTTGGAATGTACCCTGCTTGCCTTCCCTGTGCTAGAATAGAAGCCACCCGAGGACACAGCCTTCAGATGGCAGTCTGGTGGTGAGAACACATGGACTAGGTATATGACTGAACCCTGGAATCTCTCCCGTGTATATGACTGACCCCATGAAGGCTTCTATATGAACTTTTAAGATTTTCTGGGTGGGGAAGCTGGGATGGCTCAGCAGGTTATGTGCTGGCTTTGCAGCCCCGGAGCGCGAGGATCAAATCCCAGCGCCGGCCCACTGGGATCCACATGCTGAACTGGGGTGTGCCCTGAGTTCAGTTCTTGCTGGGGCCTATGCGGGAGGCTCCCAACCCAGTCCCTGCCCTGCGCAGCCCCGTGCCCACCTGTGGAGTGAAACTATATGGAAAACAAATGCTATCAACTATGGAGAGTGCTCTGCACCCCCCCCCCCACCCCATCTCTCTGGGTGGGTGTGGAAACCTATTCATATGAGGCCACCCAAGACAAGCCTCATATAAATAAATTCCCTTGTTTATTAAACCTGTCACCTATCTGGAGTGATGTGCCTCTTTCCTCAATCTCCCCTTGCCATCCCCATACAGGGCTGGTTTCAGATTACACGTGGAAAGCTTGTAAGGAGGCCGTGACCTGACATACGTGATGCTCTTTTCTTTTTTTACTATGTGTTTTAATTATGGAGACAAAGGTGTCATTTGACATACTGTTTAATATAGACAACTTAGTATTTGAACTGCTTTGTATGCTGGTTGGGAACATTAACACATTTAAAGCAAGATTCTTTTCTTGCTGTGTAGTCACTTCCTTTCATTATGTTAGCTTTTCCTAGGTTAACAATGAACAGAATAAGACCCTCTAAACGACCACCATGGGATTAAGGAATATTTCTTCTTTTAACAAAATAATTAAGCCATTTGGGAATAAATTAGTATTTTATTTTTTGATAAACCAACTTGAGGAACACATGAAGAATTGGCTAGGATTGTTCAAATCAGGAAGTTTCAACTTAGATGTTTTTAAGGAAGAAATTAAAGAAGCTTTCTGAGAGACAGACAGAGAGAGAGAGAGAGAGAGAGAGAGAGAGAGAGAGAGAGAGACAGAAAGTATGTGTGTGAGAGAGAGAGAGAGACTATTTAGGATGCTGCAGCAAGCATAGACAGTGGGTTGGGACTAAGGAATTCAAGTTCCAATTCTGTTTCTACTGTAAACCAGCTGAGAGATAATGAGAAATAATGGGCACATTATAACCACTGTAGGATTCAGTATCCTTATTCCTGTATCCCTGTGTGCAGGGAAAGACATAAAAAATTAGTAAAAGTGACATTCATTAATTTTGAGGGGAGGTTGCTAGTTTTTGAAATTCTCTTGCCAAGCCTGCAAGAATCCACTTTTGAGTCCTTAATACAGAAGGTGACTGAAATTCATGAAATCTAATAGAATAATTGTTACTTAGTGGTAAAGAACTAAAATCATATTTAGTTGATTATAACCAGAGTTTTCCAGACCAGTGAAGATAAAGAAATTTAAGTATGTTCACTCAACTTTTAGGTACCATCTAGGGAATTTTAAATGTTATATTGGCACCACCTATAGATATTTAAGGTGAAGTACACCCATAGCTATTTCATTTAATAAGTCATTCCTCCCCTTTACTTAACCTGAGTAGTATTAATTTCAATTAATCAGCAGAGTTACTCAACATTATAATCTAAGTCACCACTAATATTTACGTAGTTGGCTACAGACCATTCTGGCCGACACTATTCTCCCTTTACCAATTTATATTCTGCACCCATGATACATACCTATCCATTGAGGCTACTTTTAAGAATTTCTACAATTTCTGTGAAATAGATCAGTTTCAATTTTTTAACAGTGAGTTGTGAATCATTTTAATGTTTAAATAATCAATTAAAGTTTCATTTTAATGATGAGTTCCAATAAGGCTATTTTAGAGTTGTGAACAGAAAATAGCTTTTTTTCTTTGTACCTTTCTTGCAGTATACAATGCTCAAATGCAAAAGCAACACTCCAATCAAAGACATGTCTACATAGCTGCATAATGAAGTAGGAAATAAAATATGTCTAGAGATTGACCTTAATAATATGTAGGGGAAAATTATACATTTGAGTTTTTGTTTTGTGGGAATAAGTTGCTTAGTAATCTAATTTTATAGGCACAGTGACTGAATTGGAAGGTATGACAAAAACAGCATATTTTGATGAATATAGAAGGGGACAAACACCTGAAATTGACATTCAAGGAAAGAGGGGTGTGTTTGAAATCATGCTTCTATTGGTGGAAGCAGGAGAAAAATCTCTGCATTTTAAATGTACCTTCAGGAATTGTTTGCTAAACCTTACTTCTTGACCAACAAATATAGTGAATGGAAGAATAGCTATTTGGTATAAACTGAACCTAAAGAATCAAATGTATGACTTTAAAAAACAGAAGCAAAGTCCCTGAACTCACACTTGCTGTTTTTATTCACTAGGCCTTTCTTTCACCACTTTTCCTGTTTTGAATAGTTACTTTTGGAAGAAAAGCAATAAATATAATAACACACTAGTTATAGATAATAACACACTAGCTCTATAAATAATTATTTGTTTCCTTGATATTGTTTTAGATTCTATTAGCTAGTAAACCCTCAAAGTGTTTGGGCTTTATTTCATGGAAAGCAGCATTTCAGTATTCATCAACTATGAGCTCACCCCTCTGTAACTGGCCTAGATGTTCTCTGATACTTCCAAATCAACAGGGAAAGATAGAAAAGGAATTCTGATTTATACAGCTATCGTATAATAGACAAATTGAGCCATCAGAAAATTGACACCTGAATTATTCTATTCAAATTAATTATACTTCTATTCTATTCATCTTAATCATACTTTGCTTTTTAACAGAATTCTAGTTTCCAAATCTTTCTTGTTTCTACTTTTACTAAAAGTAAAATGCATTAAACCGTTTCTAGTTAGCACTCTATCTCAGATGTTGAAGTAGGTGTGGATATTGACACTAAATATATATTAATACCCTAGTTGCATTTCATTTATTTTTATAATTCACAATCCTAAAACAGGGGCTTATATTGTTAGGCTTTGCTTGTCTTTCATCAAACTTACAGGTTCACTAAAATTACAGTTAAAATCTTAAATTAAGTCATACAAATACTTTCACTTATACATAAATGTGATTTGTAAGGATGCTACCAGTTGTTTCGCATTATAATGGTACTTTTTAAAACACAGGAGGTGCTTGAAAGTGTAGTTCTTTAAACACCGTAGATGTTCTGTAACTATCTGAACTATTACTTAGTCAAGGGGACTCACTCATTTAAGAATGTGAAATCAACTTTAAAATTTTAAAATAATATATTGGAAAACCTACCGTACTCATAGGCTCAGTCATGGTAAATTTCAACTTAGTGCTATTGAAATTATTAAAAATTCTGAAGTTCCATATTCTTAATATATATGGCTTTACTGTTTTACTATTCTCACTAATCTATTTTTAAATAGGGTCATTTATGTAATACCCCACTTCCTTTGAATGCTTATGGAAGAAAGGTTAAGATGTTGTCTTTTGGAGTACAGTCTTATTACTCTTCCGATGAGATCGGGCATGTTTAGAGTGATATGGCTGTAGACTTACTCCTCTTCAAACGAGAGAGGAGAGGTACCTCAGCCTTCTCCTAAAAGCATAGTTCTGTGAGCGAATGCCCACATAGGTTTCTGTGAAGTGAAGAGGACTGGAAACACATTTGATAGTCCCTGGATTTGAAAAGCTCTAGACCAGCACTTTTCAGGACTGAATCAATGCTATTCCCTGGGAGGAAATTAAACACATCAGGATGAAGAGCTCTCTTTCCCTTCCTCTTCTGTGCTCTTTGTCACCACATATTCTTTCCTGCATTTTCTGCCTCATTTGTCACCTAACATCATATTTTTTCTGGATAATATGCTATTTTCTGTAAATAAACAACAAGCACAAACCAATGGTAGTGGGTGAGAAATCAGTAATATGGGATTTCTTACTAGATTTCTCCTACTGAGCTCTTCTTTCATATGTTTGTGCTATTCTAGGAAAAAATGAGTCAGATAACTTAATAATTAAACATGTTATCAAATAATACAATGGAGATTGGATTCCAAACACTTGTTTTATATGGTAAAACTAACTTTAAAACATTTTTATTAAAAAAATTAAATTACTACAACCTCACCATGGTAACTTCTCTTTTTTCTTGATCCTTCCAAATATCCATATATGCCTCTGAATTGCAGTTATTATAATTATTCTTATTATTCCAATCATTTTTTCAAAATGACATTTAAAATTAAGAGCTTCTGAATTATCACATTTTTTATACCATGAAAAGCTGGCAACACTGAGAACTTATTGCATCTCATTGTTAAGCTAAACTTATTACTCATATTAACTTATTTATACAAAATAGGTAAGAAGTGGTTATTATTATACTATTTACTGAGACTTGGAACAATGAAGTAATTTACTCAGCATGACACAGTTAGCAAGTGATAGATCAAGGATCTGTATAACCAGATGATCTGACCTTAGAACCTATGCATTTAATCAATATGCTGCAGTGCTTCTCACAACCAAAAATACATGAAAAAATAATAAGGACTAGATAATGTAAAGGGGTGAAGAAATATAAGTACATAGAATTCATGCTAAAGATGTAACTCAATGTATTTTTTTATTCCTTACCAAGTTATTTTCTGTGGCTCTTCCTCCTCCCCATATCAAAATAAGAAATTGTGTGAGGGATGCTATTTAGTATTCCAGAATTTTTAGAAGGAATATTTTTCTTCTTGGGTTCAGAACTCACTGGAAAGGTAGTAAACCAAACTTTCTCTACATAAGACCAGGGGTCAGGAAAAGAGGCAGGAAATATTTGTGAGTGAATCTCCAAAACAGGAATCAGAATATGTTTAAGTTAATCAAACTACATAAACCTACTACACGGTTAGTCAAATTTACAAAAGAAACTACTGACAACTATGAGTGTTTGGTATGAATATAGGAGGGAATTTATTTTAAATAGCAAAAACTACCTATAAACACAACAGAAAACTATTTCAAAACACATTTTTGGAAGAACTCTCTGGTCTTAAGAAAAAGACAGCTTTTATTTGTAAAAGCAATTATTTTCCAATGCAAAATATATTTCTGTCTATAAAATGGCACCTTAGAATATTCATATTTCAGGTATGTGCTCAGAAATTCCTGTCACATCCTTGAGCCTATTTGTGTGTCTTGAGGAAGAAACAAAGCATTTTTAATAGCTGATATACTATGGATAACAGTGTTTACAAAATGTCATTGGTCAATTAGAGATTGCTTATATATCAAATTTAGGGAGAGTTAGAGAAACGAGTGGGGGCATTTGAAGATAAAAAAGACAAAAATATATCCTCAGAGTAAAAGGAAATGCTGGAGAGACTACATTAGTTTTGTTCTTAAGGAAACTCTAAGATTTCCTCTCTCAAATTTTTAAACAAAGAGGAAGTTAAAGCTATATGACAATGAGTTAAACAGACTAGAGCTACCTGATAAAAGAGATGAATAAAATACTAGGACTTGTCACGTGGGCATTCAACAAATGAAAATCAACTTTATTAAGAAAGCACTTTAAAATTGGGCCCAAGTACTATTATCTTGACCAAGTTCACTCAAATTGTAGTCTGCCTCATCCAAACATTAATCAGTAATTAAGGGTGTTTGACATGGTATGAAGAGCCAGAAACAGAGTGGCCAAATCCACAGTCTGTAATTAAATACGTGTATATTTATATGTATATGATATATTACACAATTTCCATAAATATAACTGTGTACAATAAAAGCCCTTCCATGTGTTTGGGCCCTGTGGAGAATCGGCTAATCAAAAGTTAAAGCCAGGAGCACCTTAATCATTTGTTTAACTTAAAACATATAAATGTGCATTCATTAAACAACCTTTAGCTGTAGAATGAAACCTTTTTCTGTGAGCATTATGTCCACTGTTTAGAGTTCTGCCTCATCTTTCTTGAATAAGCCATACATAGACATTTTTATACAATTTCCAGTTTTAGTGTGTCAGTATCTTTAATATGTAGAAAAATTTACAGATTATTGTGAAGCTGAGTGCAGAACCATCCTCTATTTTTATGATTCTTTCATTTCCTATTATTTTCTTTATAATGGTTTCACTCTCATCTAGTTCAATGGCATCATTTTTTTTTTGTCCTAGATTTTGAGGAGCCTTTCCAAAGCAGTTAACTTAATTTGCACATAACAATAACTTTATTTTCATACTCATATTTTAATTAATACAAAATCTAATTAAATTATATAATTACAAAGATGATTCAGTAGTAGGATACAGATTTAAGCTAAACTAACACTGATCTAAAGAAGAAAGAAATTTCTCTCCAACAGAAAAATCTAGTTAGATATTTTAAGGCTGATAGGGTGGCTCAACAATTATTAGGGACAGTGCTTCCTCCTAACTAGGCCAACTAGTGGTACAAAATGACTGCTCTTATACCTGTCATTACGTTCACATTCTAGCCAGCAGAAAAAGGGAAAGTTAGAAAGGGAAGTATGAGGGCTATCTAAAAGAAATCCAGCCTGTTTTTCATATAACATGGCTTGATACTTTTCATACAACTCTTGTATATGTTTTTTCACTTTAATGGCATGACCCATAATTTGTACACATCACCTTGGCATACTTAGTCACATTTTTATATCTAGCTGCAAAGGAAGAAAGTAGCCTTTAGCTAGGTATCCATGTGATCACTAAAAATTCTATTATTATATAAGAATAAGAGAATTGAAGAACAGCTATTGAGAGATATAAAGCAGATTCTGAAATATTCAGATTTGCCAGTGATTTATTTGAGAGTAGGCAAATGCTTTAGTAGTCTTTCTCGGACTCTCCTCTGGTCCTGCCAGTCCACATGAAATGAAGAGCCCACAGGGCTAAAAGGATTTGCCTAGTCAGAATTATGCCCTCCTGCTATACATGGCTACACAGGACTTCAGAATTCCCTGTGTAAACAGCCCTAGGCCTGCTTCCAGTGCTTCATGTGGGTCCTTTGGAGGGTAAGCTGCATGCACTTCAGGTGTATGAAAGCAGTTGGGCAAATAGGCTGGGAATTTCACCGGTGTATGAGGTCCCCTGTGATATAGATGAGGCTGGAGGTGGGAAGAGAATGGGACAGAGTATGGACCAGCTTGGCCAACACTTGAAAATCCCAATGCAGAACTCAGAGGACTTAAAAAAATTTAAATTTGAATCTAGCCTTTAAGCTCACTGGGTAGTTCTTGTTTTGTTTTGTTTTAAACAATCAAGCTTGTATCCACTTACTAAACCATCATAGCAAGAGGTGAAGAAGAAGTTGTTGGACACCCTTGTTTCATTTTCTCCTCATGTGAAAAGGCACAGTCAAGGTGGATCAGCTCAGATGGAAGGGGTGGTCTCACTGCAGATCACCCCTGCCATCTAAGCTGAACTTGGGACCAGAGGAGGAGAAAACAAGTATTGAGTCAGGGTGAAGAAGAGTGTCCTCAAGGCCCCCCAGTAAGGGGTTCAGGCTGAGAAACCTGAAAGAGGCCTTGGTCATGCCCCCACTTCCCCCCCCCCCGCCCCCGCGGCTGCCCCCATAGGGTGGCCTCTGCATGGAGCTGCCCTGCCTAGGAGTAAGCTGTACCAAAGTAAAAAAATGATATTATTTATAACTATGCAACCAATTATGCCAAAACTTGGCTTAAAATAACTATCATTTTCTTGTTCTTGTGAGGACAGTGACACAAGGTCTAGGCTGGGCTGGAAGACACAAGATGGGTTCACCCATGTGTTTTGACTCAGAGATTTGCTGCCAGCGTCCAGATGGGACATCTTGTTTCTTTTCCACATGACTTTTCCTTCCGTGTGGGTTGGTGTGTGTGTGTGTGTGTGTGTGTGTGTTTATACCATCATGTTGGCTGACCTCCACAAAAGTGAAAATGTAAACGTGCAAGTCCTCGTAAGGTCTTGGTGCAGGAATGCACTTACACCATACTCTAGTACCCAAAGCAAGTCAAATGACCAGATCAGATGAAAGGGACGGCAGAGAGGTTCAACCACGTAACTGAAGAAGTGGCAAAGTCATATCGCAGAAAAGTATTCAGGATGGGAGGGACTGTTATGTCCCCCTGAGAAATAATCTATCTCAAACACGTTTTATTTAATAGTTATTGTTTTGTTTTTAATTGAGGTATGATGCCTCCACTTGTATCCTTGCCTCAGTCTCTGCAAATATTAGACGTGCGTCTGTATTTATCCATCAGAACATTCACTTACTCCTACATATGATATCCTTGTTTACCCATATAAATCATCTGCTTCTCTAATGGAGACATCCAGAGTTCCATCTATTCTTGTATTCAAGTGCAAGTTCTCTGGGTGATGTTGAATCTTTTCCACTGAATACAAAGGATTCAATGTAATCTGGTGACCTATGGCCTAAAAAAATTATATAAGAAAATATCAGAGACCACTAGGTTTTTATGAAATTAAGTGATGGTGAACTGACACTATAATCTCTTCAGAAATAAAATTTCCATGATTTTGGAACCATAAAAAAGCAACCCTGGAACCCCAACCCCTGTGTCAGCAACAAGGAGACCATAAGAGCAATGTGACTCTCAAGAAGAATGTATAATCCATTTCCTATTTCCTGAAGAATAATTAATAAGGCAAAGGATAAGGGCCATGGAGGACCATGAATAGGGTTATTCACCCAAACCTGGACCTCCAACTTGGCTGACCAAGAAAATTACTCTATCTTTCTGGCAGTTTGCCTTCACAACTGCCATGTTTCTTCCACTTTTTCTGAATGTAAGTTTTTATTGTGGTTATATTGTTCCTACTTCATTGTTGTATAATGCACGAGGTGAGGGAATAAACAATGTAGAGAAGAGTATTGCAGAAAGATGGGAATCACAAGGACAAAGTTTTAACATCTACAAAAGATAGCAAGATGGTCAGTATAGCTGAAGTGAAGCTATGAAGGAGAGCCATAGAAGCTGAAGTCAAGAGAGAGAGAGAGAGGGGGGGGGGAGGGAGGGAGGGAGGAAAAGAAAGAAAAAAAAAAAAAAGAAAAAAAAAGAGGGAGAGAGAAAGAAAGAAAGAAAGAGAGAAAGAGAGAGAGAAAGAAAGAAAGAAAAGAAAAAGAAAAGCAACAAAAGAAAGCAAGCAAGCCTGAAACTACAGAATGTATTGGAGGTATATGCACTTTTGCTTTTAGTCTGAGATAAGAGATTAATGGAAGGTTTGGGATCGAAGAGTGATCCATACAAATGAAGATGTTTTTCTTCCTTCTTTGTGAGGCTTGCTTAAAAATTAAATGTCAGAGTAGTGGCTTATCTACAAATTTGTCAAGACCTGTACATTGTTGTGCACATATCTGGGCAGCCACAAGAACAAATAGCCATATTAGCAAGGGCAGACCATTAGAATTCTCTAACTTTCTTATATCCATAAGTAATCCTAAAGAGTTAAATTTGGAATACAATTCCCAATAATTCAGATAATCACCAATTTCTAGACAAGGAATTTGAAAAATGGTAGAATGGTCACTATAGGAAGATCTTACAAGTCCACGTAAATGGGTAGAAAAGAAGCAAACACTTAATCCTGACATGCCAGAAAACATTGTTGGGAAAATAACCTAAGCCATACTTATAAGATGATAAGCCTGGGAGTAAAAATCCACCAGATTTGTGAGAATCACCACTGTACTTTCAACCATGTTTCAAACTGTAAGCATTAATTATATATAATTAATTAAAACTAATTCTGGGGGAAGCCGGGATGGCTCAGTGGGTTAAGCGCTCACTTTGCAGCGCTGGGGACCAGGGATCGAATCCCGGCCCTGGCCGTGTGGACCCATATGCTGAACTGGGAGCTCCCCCAGTTCAGTTCTCTCTCTGTCTCTGTCTCTCTCTCTCTCTCTGTCAAAAACAATTAAAAAAAAAAAATTTTAAAACTAATTCTGCTGAAATCTGTCTATTCAGCCTGCTGCCATTAGCACACCCACTGCAACCTCCACACATCTGTGGGCCATCATTATGATCACCCTTTTCCAGGAATATTAAGCAATTTGTCAGAGGACAGACATCTTGAAATAAACCTATGCTAGTTTGAACATGATCTTTTAGTTCTATAAACCATATTGTCTCTCTCCAGAAATTATCATTCCAGTCTAACTCCTGTATCACTTGGAGGAAAACAACATTGATAATATAAACTCCAAGATCAAATAAAACACTAACTTCAATGTGAATTTGTAGTGAATAAGAACTACTTTTCAATAAACATTAGTCTAGTGTGGCAATTTTTATACATACTGGCAATAACAAAGACACAACACTCACTCTACTTTTCTGCCCTTTACAAGAGAACAATGAAGTTTGAAATATTAAAAAAAAAAATATATATATATATATATATATATATAAAATTTCATTATAATCCTAGATCCCAAAGTTGGCCATCATTGACATTTAAGCATACTTCCTCTCTGTTCAATCTTTTAGTCTTGACTTTTCTTTTTGACAATGTTGGAAATATTTTATAATTTGCATATGCATGTAATTTTGCCTTTTCATTTTATTTAACATGATACCAAAGCATTCCTCTTGTGTTAAAAACTCATAAAAATATAATTTTAGAGTAACAATTCTGAAACATTATATGATCATAAACTTCACTGTTTAAAAATTTTCACTAGCTCCTCACCATATTCAATATAAAATCTCAAACTCCTTGGTGAGGTATATTAGTCTTGCCATGATTGCCCCTTTCTAACTCTCTAGCTGTTGGTTTTCTCTCTAATTTCCCAAATACCTTAACATTTAGCAACTTGGAATAATTTGCTGTTTTCGATCCAATCACATTCTCCCCACCCCCCCTTTTTTACTGTTATTATCTAATACAAAAAATTCCAACTTGTCTCAAAAGACAGGTTTAGAATTAGCTTTTCTGGGCAGCTGTTCTTGACAGTCCCCCCATCACCAAAAGCCCATCAGTTGTTGACTTGGGTCTACCCTGTCCTGTGAGTGCTTTCAGGTGGAAACATGTCCCCTTTTTGACCTCTACGCCAGGAGATCCATGAGGGCTGGAATCATGCCTTTTTCATAATTGTATTGCATTTTCTAGCATAGTTCCGGCAGGTAGGAGGCATTCATTTGCTACATGTTGAAAGAATCAATAAATTACCATAAATAAATTTTCCTGTGTCCCTTCCTGAGGCTTTGTCCTCTTCAATATAAAGACCCTACCTTCCAAATTCCAAATTGTCTTTACCCATTGCCAAGTTATTATTTTTAATGGACTCATTCACTTTGGTCACTTTAGGTTTTAAGACTTAGAATTCTTTGTCTGCACTTTTCAGGGTAAACTTTGCTAATAAAGTTAATGAAAAATCTTCATGAAAACAAATTTGAAATAAAAAACAAGAGAAAACAGCTGCTAAGGATACCTAGGAATTTGCAAATTTTAAGTAAGTATGCTGAACACGTCTGAGAAATATCCAAACACAAATGATAGTACTGATTTCTAATATTAATGTAATTATAAAATTAAATTTTTAACTGGTAATAGCTGTCCAAGCTCCCTTTTTGCTTCCATCAATTGAAAGTTATCATCATTTGTCTTAAGAATAATATCCTGGACACACTCAATAGCTTGGTGATTGCTGGAGGGAGGGGGAGGAGGGGGGAGGGAGAGAGGGAGGGAAGGTGGGAGAGGGCACCAGCATTATGGACACACTCAATGGTTTGGTGGTTACCAGGATAGGGGGGAGGAGCGGGGGGACAGTTGTAGGGGGAGGTGGGAGTGGGCACTAGATATAAGGTGATGGAAGGGGAACTGATACTGAGTGATGGGCACATAATAC
>PVKE010036490.1:0-16378 GCA_004027555.1 Craseonycteris thonglongyai | reverse complement strand
GTTTTCTCTTATTTGGTCCACTCATTTTAGGACTAAAAAAAATAATAATAAAAATAGTTATAGAACTACAATATCATATCAAATTGCCACCATAATAATAGATTACCTACCTCGCTTTTAGTTCATTTAAAATCGAATATATCAAAACACTGTGATCCTAGCTGACCGTCACGACCCGATCAGTCCAGCAGCCGCAATCCAAATGGCAACTTGGCGTCTCCCGGTTGGGTGGAGGAGAGTTTAAAGAGCGCAGCGGCTACACAAGACGCGACATGTACAAAGGCGACAGCTAGGGAAATACTTATACATACGATATCGCAAACATACCAACGAATATAATAAACCTGTGTAGATACTCAAGCAATATTTAAAAATTCTAACAAATGTATAAAAATAAATTATAGTTTTACTTAGTGTTTATGAAAAACTTCTGATGCCGTCAAATAATGGTGGGCGCACATAAATTGGGCCACGGGCGCCATGGCACCTGCGGGCTCGGGGTTGGGAATCCCTGGTCTAGACCCTTGACCTTCGGTCCCCTGCCTCCCCCACCCTACCCTTTTTCCTCTCATTCACTGGCTGCAGAAACTGGGTCAGTTATGCTATAGCATTCCCATATTATGGGTACTTCTGTTTTCCCCTCATGATATCATTTAATTTGTATCTTTATATTTTACATTTTCTACAAACTTTAAGTTAGCTTTAGAGGCTTGATTGTTTTGAAACTCAATATATATATATATATATATATATTTTTTTTTTTTTTTTATCAAAAATTCTTCAAAGGTGGGCTGTGAACATCATACTGTGTCATATTAGGAGGCCACAGTGTCTGGTTATCTAACTTCTGGTGATGCAAACTTGAATTGCCTTTGTTCTTAATTAGCTTTCATGAGGGTTTCATCCATTGATAATCTTTGCCTACAACAATTATTTTTTTAGGGGCTGCAAAATTGTGATTTTTCTAATTATATCATAACTTCTACATTTTTAGTTGGATTTTTTTCTATTAAAAAATTCTTTCCCTCATCAATTTAGACTATTTGGTTACCCTGACATATAGCTTATATAGGAAAGGCAGGATAAATGTATATTGTTTTTCTTTTTAATTGCCAAATTTCTAGGTAAGAATTTAGAGCTTTAGCAGAAGATTTTTTTTCCTTCTTTTCCATTTTACGGATTAGAGAAGTTGATGCTCAGAGGTGTCAAGTAAATTGTATAAGATCCCAATTAGCTATTAAGGAGCAGAAATGGTATTTAAGCCAGTATCTTCTGGTCTCAATAGCATATGCTCTTTCTACTAAACCAAAATTCGCCCCTGTCCTCAACCCCTCAATTGCTGACAGCTGGAGTTTGCTACTGCATATATCTTCCATTGTTTTGCCCTTTAGGAACCAGGCCCCAAGAATCTGCCTTCACAGCATTCTGGGCTTTATAAACATATGCAATACTCCAGAACTATAGCTTCAAATGGAGGTGCTGGCCTGGTAGGCAAAGAACTGGGTAGAGCCAGCAATCATGTTACACTGTGTAGTAGGAGAGGCTTTAGGCATCACAGTTTGTGCTTTCGGCTTCTGCAGCAGCCAAAGTATGAGTCACTCTAAGTTGTGGTTGGAGCAGAGATCAGTGATTCGAACAATTTGGAGAGTTGTCCGATGTTAAGATGTCTTAACATCTTAACTCTCCTAAGTGTTGTCCCCTTTCTTCTGCCACCCCCACTTTCTGCCGTTCTTGATTTGAGGGGGAACTTTAGCTAATTGCCTAAACATTATAGGCAATTCTGAAACCTCATTTGACTGTTTGTGTCCTGGCATCTAGCCCTACCCACCCGTCAGGAGCAAGTGGTCCCTTAGTATCTTAGAGTAGTGTTAAAGAAGCAGACATCACTTAATAAATGTGGGGGATTTTCTTGGCTTTGTGGTGTCTATGACATCATGGGCTTCTGATGCTGGAATCCCTACCTGATTCAGAGAAAGAACATTTTCCAAGACTTTATACATCCCAGAAATATAAAATCTTTTTTAGTATCCTCCATTTTTCACCCCTCCCATCAACATGGTCTACATTAGAAACAAACAATCAAACAAACAGATTCTAAAATTGCAGTTGGAGAGGTTTCCTATACTTATTGGTGGCTAGAGGCCCTGTCTCAGCCTCTGATGTTCCAGGAAGTACCTTGAATAAAGAGCCCCGCACTCTTGCTGTCCCAGGCCAGTACCAAAATTCAGACAGAAATTTATGCTTACAGGGGATTGTGATTTGCCGCATGAAAACACGCTATCCGCTGCAAAGAGAGGTTCTCTGAAGAGTTCTCTGGAAAAAACAGGATAGCGATCCTATAATCTGCCTTGAGAAGAAAAGGTCAGAGATAGGCTATGGATATAAAGAATGGAGGAAGAGGGTAAAAATGTCATTCAGAGTAGTCTTTATAAAATTATGTTTAAATATTAGGCTTCTTTGTAGAATGTTTGGCCCAGTGCTATCCAATAGAACTTTCTGTGATGATGGAAATGTTTATACCTTCACTGTCCAATAGAAAGACTACTAGCCATGTGTGGTTACTGAGCCCTTGAAATGTGGCTCATACAACTGAACAACTTGATTCTTAATTATATTTTATTTTAATTAATTAAAACAATAGGACACTTAGGTATGTATTACCATATTAGATAATACAGATCTGGCCCTTATACTCTTTTTATTTCTCCTAACAATATACACAATTTGTGGTTGTTATAAAATTCTTTAAAAATAGAAAGTACCAATTTTATTAATTTTAGTGGTGAATTTCCCTTGTGAAATTAGATTTGTAATGGCTTAGAAATTCTAGCCTCCTTGTGCAAAGACAACTTTTATTATGAGACTAACTTCATGGGAAAATAAATGATGCTCAAACTTTTGATTTTTAAAATGAGTATGAATTATATGCTTTAGTGGCAATGGTTGCACAATGATAGGAATGTACTTATTGCCACAGAATTATACAGTTAGAAATGGTTAAAATGGTAAAGTTGGTGTCAAATATATTTTACCACAATAAAAATTATATGCTTTATTTTTTTTCTTTGGGCTTGATTTTGGTCACATCACCCACTGCCCCTAGGCCTTGCTGAGAATCTGGTCCTGCACGTTCCTGGCTGCAGCGTGTTTCTCTTTGGTGAGGCTGACCTTCCTGAGAAGCACACTCTTGTCCAGAGAAGGAAGCAACTGGGCTGGTTCACAAGGAGGGATTTCAGTGCTCTTGCACCTGACCTGGGAGCTGCACCTGCCCGAAGATGTGGTTTAACAGGTTCTCAGTATGGTTCTGTTTTGCTTTTGTTTTTAAACTTGATAATAGAACTCTGAGATACCCTTCATTTGGTCCCTCCTGCATTGTAATTATATTTGGGGTTATTGAATTGGGTGAGGGTCTCCTCTTGGCTCTTATTCTCACCCATGTCTCTCTAAGCTGACCAGAGAGGCTAGAAGCCCCCATCAAATATTCGATGGAAGTCCCTTACAGTGATACTTAAGATATACAGGGTCTGTCAGAAGTAACACCATAATGTCGTAGGGCTTGCTTTGTCTCTCACAAGATAGACAGCAATTTGAACATTTTACCTAAAATGTCATATAGTGTGCTTGAGTGTGATATTCTTATAATTTTTTAATAAAAGATTTGATGTAGATTACTGGCTCATAAAAAAGGGGAGTTACTTCTGACAGACCCTGTATAATGATCCCTGTATCATGGCCACTGATGATGAGAATGGTTGCACCTCCTGATGGAGATACTTGGGGGGATAAGGACTTGGGTAGAGGGTACGTGTAGCTGGTAGGAAAGTCTTTCAGAACTTGACTGTCCAGCATGACCAAGTTGATACATGCAGCTGGAAATCAGTCCTAGAGGCACCTCAGGAAAAGCTCTCTAGACGACAGGCTTTTGGAACCGAGAGAACCAACCCTGGAAATGGTATTCTCCCTTCCCCTTGGTCTCACCAACTCTTGCCTCTCTCTGCTACTCCAGCCCTCCCCACCCTCTCTGTGTGTCGGCCTTACCTTAGGATAAGGCAGTAGGGCCTCTCCAAAAGCCCATCCGATCCACTTCCTGCACTTCATGGTCCTAGTGGCATTTGCGTCTGAATTCTTTCATTCGCAAATATCTTCTGTAGGATCACAAATTAAACCACGTTAGGTAACATTTTGGTAGTCAGTTAATACCTCAGCAGTTAGAAAATTCTGGATACCCAAAGAGAAGAGGTGGGCAGGCAAACGAGTAAGAAACACGGTTCCTTATGGCCCAGCACAAAGGTCTTTGGTTGCTAATCCCTGGTGCAGAATTCTGTTCTCAAATGATAGTGTCTATAATCAAGTAGAGTAGTGCAAGGAAAAACGCACAGATCCTGGCCTTGCTGTTTATTGGCCGTATGATCTTAGAGAGTTCCCTAACCTCATCAGGCCTCAGTTCCCATATCTATGGAATGAACATTGTAATTGTACCTCCCTTATAAGACTGTGAAGTTGAAATAATGTCTAAGTACCCAACTCAGTACAAAAGGGCCACATTTTTTTCTCCCCTATTGACAGGGGATACATTAAAAAAGCTGATAATAAACGTGTTTCAGTATTTAGTTACGGAAAAAGGGAAGAAAATGACTGCTCCCTGCTAATCCAAACTCACATATTTTCCCACAATTTGTCTCACAAATGTAGAAGTGTTAAGTTTTGTGACTGAATTCTCAGAAATCTATTTCCTGGATTCTAATTTGAGCCTCACTAAAGACTGGAGGGATTATACCGTAAACCCAGTCAGTGCAGTGCCTGGTGACTGGGGTTTCAGTCAGTCCAGGGGATTAGAAACAGGATCCTAGTGTGACAGACAGTCTGACAGACAGAAGAGCTGGCTGGAGCGTCAGTCAGGCAAATCCTTGAAAAAACTCATTCTCATTTTTGTAGTGCTTTGAGAATGAATGGGTCCGTATTTGGGAAGGACTTTAACCTGATATGAAAAGCATATCTGAGTTAAAGACCAAATCTTCAAAATTGGCACTAAAGTATTTAAAGATGGTATTTCAAAGCAATATTTGATATTGGTAAATATATAGTTATGGGCATTCATACTGGAAATGGTGTTATCAGTTGGTTTAAACTTTTTGGAAATGAGTTGGTGATATGTATCAAGAGGTCTAAAATTGTATATAGCTGCCTTGCAAAGATTCTGGTTCTAGTGATAAATCCTAAGGAAATCGTAAAAGGTAAGTGTACTTCTGCACAAATGTGTGTGCTTTTTTAAAAGATTGATTGGTTACTGTTTTTGGCAGAGAGAGAGAAAGACAGAGAGACAGAGAGAGAGACAGAGAGACAGAGAGAAATGGGGAGGGCCCAGAGCAGTCTCCATAGTTGTACGTCATTAGTTTTCCATATAGTTTCACTCCACAGGTGAGCACAGGGCTGCACAGGGCAGGAATCAGGCTGGGGCCTCTCACATGGGAAGCTCTCCTGGGATGGGAGTTAAACCAGGGAGCTTTCACATGGGAAGCTCACCCAGCGAGAACCAAACTGGGGTCCCACACCCCAGTTAGCATATGGGTCTGAATGGGCCAGGGACAGGATACACTCTTCAGACCTCAGGGCTGTAAGACAAGTGCTCAACCCACTGAGCCATCCCCAGCATCCCCAAGTGTGTCTGTCAGAGCACTGTTTATAATAGCAAATGCTGGGAACATTGTAAATGTCCAGTATTTGAGAGTGATTAAATAATCTATGGTGCACCTAAGTGGAAGATGATTATGCAAGCAATTAAGTGTAACATTTTGGAAGAATTTTTAGAGACATGGAACATACAATATAATGTAGCGAGGATTATAATAAATTAATTAATGGAAGAAATATTTATTAAGTACCTTGTATGTGCCATGCACTATCATCAATGGGCAAAATAGAATTCATTCATATGCCCTCAAAAAATTTATATTCTAGTGGGTGTGGGGAGGAGACAGACAAATAACACACTTAATAAAAAATTAATTATATAGCATGTTAGAAAATAAGTGCTACAGCACCCCTGTCCAAAAATGAGTTCAGGGATAGAGTGAATTACAATTTTAAATGGGATAATCTGAAGTAAACCTCATTGTGAAGGCAGCATTAGAGTAAAGATTGGAAGGAGTGAGGCTGCTAGCCATGTGGAGATGGGGACAAGAATGTCAGGGGGAATAACAAGTGTCAAGGCCAAAGGATATAAAGTAGTATAAACAGTATGATCTTAATATTGCAAAATATGTCTGTATCAGTTTATTTATCTTGTGTAAGAAAAACATTTTGGGGAAGCTGGGATGGCTCAGTGGGTTAAGTGCTCACTTTGTAGTCCCGGGGTCCAAGGATCGAATCCTAGGCCTGGCCCATGCAGAAGCATATGCTGACCTGGGGCGTGCCTTCCATGTGAGGGGCCTCCAGTCCAGTTCCCACCCTGCATGGCCCCCGCCTGCCTGTTGTGGAATGAAACCATGTGGAAAACTGATGACGTACAACTATGGAGACTGCTCTGGGCCCTCCCCCTTCTCTCTGCCTCTCTCTGCGTCTCTGTCAAAAACAATAAAAAATAAATCTTTAAAAAAAAACATTTTAAAATTTGTAATGCTCCCAACTTATTTTCATAATTTCTCTAAATTGGTCTTGTGATTATTTTCCATCATCTTTCATGAAGGACAATTATTAAAGTTTATCTGTGATCCGTTTTATAAAAGCTGGGTTTTAATGCATTTATTCAGATTGAATTCGATGGAAGAATCAAGATAAGAAGGAAAAAGCACAATTTTTTCCCCAAGTCTCTTTTGCTAATATCTCCAGATAAGTAGTAGAAGCCTTAGTTTGTACAAAATACATGAAAACAAGAGTTGCTAAGGTCAGGCAACTGTAGTTCAACCAGATTCCCCTCACTTAATAGGCTCAAAGCAGGTGCTAATATTAGAATAAAATGTTGCAAGGAGGAACAGTGAATGAGAGATGTGGATAAACACATAGTTTCTAATATTTCACAAACTAGATTGAAATTCAAGTTTAAAGCACATGATTAGTTCAAATCTTAGGTTACCTTATTTGCACAAATTATCCCTTAAAAAACATTTATGTATAAGGAGTAAAATGCTTTCATTTTCTTAAAGTAATACCTATTGAAGTAGAATTTATAACACTTCTGCCTTTAGGGTATAAACATTATTCATCTAATTTTTCAATGAATTTAGTTCTCAACAATGGTGATTTCCTTTATTTCTAAATTTAATGGCTTTATATATTTTTCTAACTTTTTTTTAGTTATATCAGTTTCTCAACATATTTTTCCACTTGTCCCATCAAAACAGAAAATCCTCAACACATTGTTGCTGTTTATTTCCTTTTCCTAAAAAAATTAAATAGAAGTGATTGGTGCTATCAACTGAACACTTAAGTTAACTTTCCAGTGACAAATTAATCTACGCAGTACCCGAAAGGAAGCCGAATCTATAAGGGAACAGGTTTCTGTTTTGAAGTTCCCTAAGAATATTATAAACAGAAGAGGAAAAAAGTGAGCTCAGAAATGATTAACACTCTCAGTCAGTGCCAAACACAAAAAATCTTTTAAACCAAATTCCTTTTAAAAGTTTGTAGTTGGCCAGCTCGTGGGGAACATAAATAAGGGCAAAGCAGTAATAGTTGATACTTTTAGATCTTTTATACATATATATTTAAAAACTCTAAACATTTATGGGATAATTTAAACACTGCTGGCTGATATGTTATATGGATGGCCTGCATATACTGTGTGCATCATTGTTTAAAAATACAGGGACAGTTCTTTGAACTGTAGTTTCATATGATGCTTTAGGAATCATAGATGGAGGTAATTGGTACATGTTGGAATCGGGGACTTCTGTTTAGTTATTTAAATGGGTTCCTGAGAGCTGCCCCTGCTACTTCCCTCTGTGTAAATAAGAAGTGCAGCATCAGGCACTTTACTTGGCATTGAATACGCAGTTTACTCCACACCAAAATTTTTACTCAGTCTTTGAAAATAATTTCCTGTTTTAGAATGAGTCTTTTAAGTTTTAAGGAACTTAAAAGGAATGATTTTCATAATTTTCTGTGTTTACTTGTTCATCTAGTTGGGATGATGGAAGATGAAAGTCTCAATGTGTAATTGAATATGTAACCTGTAGTGGAAACATGAAGGACTTAGGCATCATCTCTGCATGAACTGATGAAGGCACTGTCCTGCTCTGCACAACTTGAGAGCAGGCCAGTCACCTGAGGGTCCCCTCACCTGGGTTGACTTCATTCCCTGACAATGTTAGTGGGTACCTCCTTCTGTAATTTCCTCTCTGAATTATCGCTATCCTGAAAGATTCAGAGTTGAGAAATTGAGACTCACAGTTCCTTGCAGAGCGGGAAAACATCATAGCCATTTTGTGGAAAAGCAGCTGAGCAAAGGCAGTATCCTGAAGAGGCAGAACTTGAACTCAGATCCATGGAGAGCCCTGTCCAGCCCTGTGCCATGTGACTCTCTCTTAACTCTCTTTTGTATGCATTTGGCTGCATGCATAAGAGTCCTGCATTCTTCCTGCCATGGGAGAATCGGATTTAGAAATTATGCTTGAGATTTACGACTTTAGTCCTCAAACGTCCTGTTCAGCTATGCTTTCTCTTTAATATGTGTCCTAAAAACTGTGAAGTACCAATATGTAATGATGACTTACTGCCTTTGGTGTAATCACTGTTTATATTTTTGAACCTGGGTTCCAAGTCTGTTGCCAGCTCTGTTTGTTAACTCTGAAGCAAAGACCACTTTTAGGCTAGACTTTATCTTATTTTAACCTTCTTCATGTTTTTATACCCAGCAACCTACCTTGTTCCTGGCACTTAGCAGATTTTCAATAAAAACATATTTACCGAGGGAGTTGCACATCGGTACATGAGAATCTGTCTATTCAAACTTCAGTGTGTTCCACATATTTGAAGCTCTCTCTTCAGATATAAAAATGCCAGATATCCCACACCACCACCTCAGCTCTCTCCTCACACGTGCTTTCATACTAGCCAACCAAAAAAGGAGCTTAATATAATAAATAGAACTTCTAAAGACATCCCTAACCAACTCTGACCCCTAAAATGAAACTCTTTCTATGGAGGAAAATATATAGAATCTTTTAACCTTTAATTGATTGAAGCTGATGGTGCCTGGAACTATTTTTGAGAATAGGGGGGAAAAGGACATGTGTTTCTTCTGTGTGCTTTTTCATTGTTCTCATGGGCTCTTCACTATTGTTTTGTCTGAATGTAGTTTTTTATTTGTGTTATTCCAGACGTGGTCCTACCACAAGCATCTTTAAACCAGACATTAATAACATAGTTCACAGTCATTACTGCTAGTGCTCAAACACAAATACTGCATTTGTGTTTGCAAAAGCTACACATCAGATGTTAATTAAGTACATTTGTTTTTTTTCTGCTTAAACAATCTGGCATAAAGAGTTTACATCTATATCAGTTCACCATAAGGTCTCTACAATATCTGAATCACCAGCCATACAGTATATGATAAATACAGTGTTTCCACACAAGAAAATAACAGAATTGTCAGGAAAACATCAGGCCTGTTATTTTTTCCTGTGAAATAATAGCAGCTGAATCTCAGTTTCTTTTTCTTTTTGACTAAAAAAAAAAAAATTATTTAACTAGGAGTAAACACCAATATTTAGAATGATAAATTTTTCATTAAAGAACACATGGAAAGTATAATCATATCAAAGATTTTCTTCCTTGTTTTTAGCTCGCTTCAGGGCATTGTGACAGTTGTTGCATTGGAATAAAATTGGAATTTGAGCTTTGCAGTGAGGAGATTCTGCTGCCGCCAGAGCAGCAGGTGCCCATCTGCAGAGGCAGGAGCGGAGTAAAACCGCAGACTGAGAAACAAACTTTCACATCAGGTTTCTAATTGTAGAGTAAAAAATGGAGTTACTTTAATTATATGACATTTAACTGGATATACAAATTTGCTGGGGTTAATTGTCTTCCTTATTTAAAAATTCTTATTAAGTTTAAATTATCATAAAAAGTCAAATTCAGCATTTGAACAAGGTCAGTGGGACTGCTGGATTTAAAACAGTATTTAACTCATTAGAATTAAATCATTTATTGGTGTCGGACATAGGAAAGATTAAATGGAGGATATTGGAAAAGCATGCATTTGGACAGAAAGCAGTCTCTCTCTTTCCCTCCTCCCCCCTTCGCTCTCTCTTTCAGAGAAATGAGTCGTAGCCTCATACCCCTCAGGAAGGAAACTACCAACTGATTAGGTCAGAAACTTCTCAGATTCATTGACTGTCTCTAGCAATAAAACAAAATATTGTGTAACTAAAGTTTAATGGAAGAATTTGAAATACAACAATGGTATACATGAAAAATAATCATGCCTTTAAGTGGTTACCTCTTATTTAAAAGAGAATATAAAAGTTTTTTGATGTTTAATTTTATTTTTTTAAGAAATAATTAACTTCTACGTATGCTCCAAAGGCATTTTTAAAAAAGATGTTTTTACTTAAGTAAATCAATGTTGGGATGAGTGTATTCTTTATCAAATTCTTGTGCTCTGGGCTCAAAATCTAAACTTTTTTTTTATCCTTAATAATTTATCTTAGGCAATGAATTAATTTATTAGCAAGAATGGTCAACTTTAGAAATTCTAAAAAACGTACAGTTATTGAGCACATGGTGGCCAAAGGTGCCTTACAATTTGCTGTGTGTGGATTTCAGGAAAAGTCCTGTTGCTGTAGGGATGGAATGGCTCATGCCACCATAGTGTAAGAAGAGCCCTGGGTCCCTGTGAAGGAACTTCTGTTGAAAGTGACTTGCTTTCCCAAGTTGATCAATTACATATGAATATCCAATGTTGAGTAGGCACATCAGAGTTCTGGAATAGCAAAGCAGAGTAGGCCCAATATGTATTTTGAACAGTTTTACTTACTGTAGCCCAGTGTACATATAGTTTTCAGCAAAATCTGAATGAGATTGTTGGAGTGATGGTAAAGATGAGGCCACTTCTTGAGTCAGAATAGAATATACATATCATATTTGAGGAAATGGGACTATTTGTAATGTTACCTGTTGAGGGCTGGAAGAAAGAGAAAAACCATGCTTGGATGTTTTTTGTAATGAATGACATTAGCACTGACAAAAAAAATTCCAATAGATTCTGTGAAATGTTAAAACTGATATACTTCTGAAAGGTATTTAGGGTAAGTGATTGGTGTATGAGATTATGAGAGAGAGAGATGTATTGACTGTTAGGAAATTTAATTTTTATGAAATCAGCATTATGGGGAAATACTGTAATCTGATTCATTCCTGCAGAATTCCCAGGAGGAAGGAGCCTAACCTCGGGAGTTGAAATGTTTCATTATGTACATGTGTGGGAAAAAGATGAAATGTGGTTTCCGTGAGCTGATTTTCTGTAAAGCATCTATTAGTATGAGAGTGCCCAGGCAAGGCAGCAGAGCCCTCAAACCACGGCTGTCTAGGGGAAAAGCAACACAGAAGGATAGCTCTGATGGATACTGACATCATGAGTAATAAGTTTGAAAGTAGCAAGAAAAAGCAATGACAGTAAAATAATGTTGAAATAGTAGCTAAGGAATTGTTATATGCTGAAGATGAGGTCAGCCTTTTATTCCCCCATCAATCCCTAATCAACTTTGCTTTTTAGAAATGTCAGGTTTCCCCCAAATGAAGAAACTGCAAACCTAAGCTTTTTATACCAATGCTAATTTAACCAAGTTGTCCATCTTATAATGTAAACTATAATTAGCAGGGCTATTTATGTAACATGAGCTGCACCATCCCTGAGGCAGGGAATGGCAGGACGTTTGCCTCTGGGCTCTAAAGTAACAGAGCTCTAGAGTGGCAGTTCCAGTCCCTTGGGAAGCTGAGGGTAGAAGAAAGAGGTGCCTCCAATAGGTTAGGCCACAAAGGTGTGCATAGTGCCCCAAACCCTGCCAAACCCACATTGTCATGTGACACGGTGTCTTTGCTCCTCCCAATTCCAGGCTGTTTGCCACTTCTTAGTGACCTCCTTCCAAAAGCAAGATTATTGGTGAGGTTCACTTGAATTGGATGGTAACCTAATTCAGTGATGACAGGTGTGTGTTCAGGGAGTACAGAGTCTGATTTCCTCCTGTCTCCCAGACCCATAGGCCTGGAACTGAATTCCAACCCCTGTGGAGATGGCCTTGGAAATGAAGGAAAGGCCAAGGCTTTTTGCTGCTGTTGATATTCTAAAGTGTGCTTTTCTTTTTCTGTTGATAACTTGGAAAGTCTAGACTCCCCTTAGTTATTCTAGGAAAAAATATACTTTTGATACTTTTAGAGTAGATAAAAGTGTCAGCTTGAAGCATAAATAGTTCTGTCATATATACATATATATAAAAAAAATATATATGTATGTATATATATATCTATATATATATCATGTATATATAGATAGATATATGATATCTATCTATATATATCCTTTAGAAAATTATGGAGTTGATAATGAAAAATATTTGTATTATTTTTAAATAAAACCAAGTAAAGGAAACTCCTTGGATTAAAATTGGCTAGAGAATAGAGTCTTCAAAGTTAGGCTTCTGCTTTTTGTTTTAATAACATGTTTTCCTAATGATTTAGGCATCGGTGCCAGTCCATATGTGATGAACTGCAATGTTACCATAGACTCTCAAGACTTGGCTTTGGGAAGAGAGATTGCAAGTGCCATTCGGGGCTCAAATGTGAATGGATTGAAGGGCGTCCAAGCAATGGCTTTTCCCCATGAAGGGAAAATTGAAATAGCTTGCAATGTAGAGAGTTTTGAAGGCCAAGAAGCTCCAGAAACCTCAGAAGACTCTCGATACATGGCTCACAGTGTCCTTGGTGACCATTTTTCTTATGTATCTCCTCATTACATAGAAGCTCGAGTTAAAAAGTTGGCAAGTGATAGGGGAATTGATACTATAGGGAGAGCATTAATTGGATTCACACCCCAAGAATGCAAAAACTGTGCTGAATATGCTATAAAGAAAAGTATTGGGGAATTCTGGAAGTTACGGGGAGGTATTTTCATGTGATCCAGTTTAAGGCTTCATTGAAATTTTAAGGAAAAATATCAGTCATTACCATGTTCTTTTTTGTCCATTGAGGATGAGGGGAAGATACAAAGAGATTGATTGTATTTGTGTTTTGGAAAATTAGCATTCTCTGTTCAATAACCAGCTGACAGATGATCTAACTTGCTCATGATATCCTAGTTGTAATTAAAACTTCATGAGAACCTTCTCTGTATCAAGTTTATACACTGGTGTGCATTAGAAGCCCTCCCGAATCAGCTGATAAAATGGCCATGGTTGCTGAACCACTTTTAATTATTGTGAACAAAACTAAAAATGAACTTGATTTACTTGGTTTCCCAACTCTTCATCCTCAATTTCTGTATTCAACTTTCATTTTTGAGTACTCATTTCTTCTAAATGTATACTTAAAAAAAATCAAGTGTAAGTGACTGAAAAGTAGAGATAATTATAAAATAAAATTACTCTTTCAAAAAGCATTGTTGTTCATTCTAGAAAAAAACTCCAAAAACCTGATTTGTCTAATTTTTTAATGTTTATACAGGGAGATGGAATGGTAGTGTTGGGCATGACTTCAAGGAATTATGTTTATCCTTTCTGGAATTTAAATGGAAAGTTTGAAGGTTTAGGGAATATATTGCTTTTGAGTAAAGAGAAGAGTATATCAGTAGAAGAATTTTATTTGAAAGAAATCAAAATATGTAGCCTCTTTATGAACTAAAAGAAGCCATTTGTTGATTCTGGCAATTTTATGTAAATCTTTAGTATTTATATTGCTTTAGTACAAGGTACTTTCTATCCTTATAGTACAAAGAAATATATTTTTTCATAGATTTTATGTAGCAAGAAAGATTATAGCCTTATCTAATAAGAACACATATATGAATTTATTTTAAGGAATTAAAATTGTTTTGAAAAGAGGTTGAATTCAATCCTTTTATTGCCCCCAATAATCTATCCTAATATTTTTTAAAAGTTTTTTTGTTTGTTTATTTTTATTTTTTATTGTTTTTGACAGAGAGAGAGATACAGAGACAGAGAGAGAACTGAACTGGGGGCACTCCCCAGTTCAGCATATGGGTCCACACAGGCCAGGGCCGGGAATTGATCCTCGGTCCCCGGTGCTGCAAAGTGAGCGCTTAACCCACTGAGCCATCCCAGCTTCCCTATCCTAATATTTTTTTGTACTTACATTTGACTCTTGAATCTGATTGCATTAATTTTGTTCCAGAATTATGCTACTTGGGGGTTTTCTTTTCGCTGTCAATAAATACAAAAAAAGATGAAGAAATGGTAGACTAGGTTTTGTTTTCAGGCAAAAAGAAGTTTAGTTGCTATGGTGAAGAGAGAACATGCTGTCCATTTAGATCCAATGGGCCAGTATCTTGTTCTGTGGGAGCTGAGAAGCAGTAGCACTCATTCTTCCATCCCTTTGGCAGACGCTGAATGGCCCAGTAGGATGAGCACTGGACAGTGGGCTGGAGGGCTTGTGTTCCAACCCTTACTCTTACCTTCCATGGAGCCATAGTTCCATAAACTATAAAATAGGGAAAAGAGTTCTCACCTTGAACAAGGGCTGTATTCTGGGGAACTAAATGGAAGGACTTTGTAAGCTGTAACATAAAAATGAAACATATTGTTGTTAATACTCTTTCCAGATCTAGTCTAGAGTTTTGCTTTGGTTTTGGTCATCAATATTCAACAGATGAGAGTGGATAAGAGCACGTGGTGCCACTGAGGAGTGATTCAGTTGCCAGTTACCTAAATTAACTGCTCCAGGTTCCCATCACTGCATTCCAGACTGCTGGCTTGCAGCAAGACGCATCTATGCATCAAGCATCTATGCAATGCCTACAGAGTTTCAGTTTTGGAAGATGAAAAATGTTGTGGAGATAGATGGTGGTGATAGTTGTACAACTATGTGAATACTTAATGCCACTGAACTATTTACTCAAAAATGGTTAAAATGTTACATTTTGTTATGCAGATTTTCATCACGATTATGTATACATATATATTAATTTCACAGAAGTTAAAAAAAACAAACAAAATACAAACAGTTGAACAAGGTAAGCCCATATTTTCTAAATAAAATTTTGGCAAATTTCTAATAATCCATTAAAGTGTACCAATATATAAGAACTGTTTTTCCCTTTTTAATCTATTATGATGGACTCCGACACTACATATGTGGTTTGGTTAATGGTTAAAATAGAGTTGATTAAATTTGGCCTTTGATCCAGCTATTTTAAAATAGTAATTTACTTTTAGTTATTAATAATTTTCCCAACATTCTTACCTCTTGTTCATATTCTAATTCCCTTGTTCTTTCTATTGTCTCTCTCTCCCTTGCTCCTCCATGGTTCTTTAGAAAATCTGAAACAGCTGTAAGTTGCTGAAGGGGTAGACTGTGGACAGATAGTGTATTGTTAGCGCTTCCTATGCCAAAGCTGGCCAGAGGAGACGGGGAGGTCTATGACAACTACGATTTATTAAATTATGTTGAGAAAATCTGACAAAATGAACCAGCAAATACCCTGACTCATATTAACCTTTTCTCATGTTGGCCTCTTTGAAATAAACTTGACAGTTTGTACAAATGTTTCTGCATGTTTTTTTCTATCAAACCACAAAGTGGACATTGTATGCAGTGTGGCTTCATAGCTCGTTTAACCTCCATCTCCTGACAGATGACTTTGCCCATGGCTTGTGCCAGTTGTGAGTTGGACAAAATTGATGTGGACAAATAGAATTTACATTTTATCAACTCTTTAGTCTTTCTGCCCTACCCCACGTTAAACTTCAACTTTTAGTTTCTTGAAGAGGGTCAAGGAAAACAAAAAGCTAGGCTATGAGGGTGATAAGGGCTTTTGTTACTGTTTTTGTTGTGTGTGTGTGTGTGTGTGTGTGTGTGTGTGTGTGTGTGGAGGGGAGGGGGTTGTCATTTGTTTGCAACCTAAATTTGGGCTTGACTCAATCATAAATTAAAACTACTTCAACCTAAGGGGGAGGAGCAGGGTAAGTAAAATATAACTGCAAAGTAAAACAAAATGGGGGATAATATTTTCATTCCTCAACATAATGAAAAGCCTTGCTCTGTAATTGGTTTGTACTGTCTTGGTAGTGGCGTCCGTGGTCCACAAAGGACCACTCTATGAGAGATCTGCAAGGAATTTATCATTCCCTCTGGCTGAGCCAACGCAGGCTTGATATACAGTTTTGTTTAGTATAAATATTCTCATGTTACTGTTTACTCTGTGGGG
>PVKE010036489.1:0-16379 GCA_004027555.1 Craseonycteris thonglongyai | reverse complement strand
CCTCCCCTCCCCTCCTCTCCCCTCCCCCCTCTCCTGTCCTCCTCTCCCCTCTCCTCCCCTCTCCTCTCCACTTGACAGGATACCTCAGCTCCAGTTCAGGGTCTCCTTTCCCAGCTTCCACAGCAGCTCCCTCTGGGCTCCCGCTTCTCCATCCGCTTTCGTTCCTTGGTCTCCTGTTCACTGAAGCCGGCCGCTCCCACGGCTGCCCTGAGCTTCTCCACCCGCTTCCTGCCAGATGCTGGTCACTCAGACCCCAGCCCTCGCCCCTCCCAGACAGGACCCCTCCATGGCTCCCCTCAGCCGGGTCTTTCTTTGAGCTCCAGCTGGGGTATTGTTCAGGTGTCTCAGAAGACACTTCCTCCTGGCTGCCCACCAGGATTTTGGACTCATTCTGCCCTAAACTGAACTCCCAAACCTCAGACCCAAACCTAGAGGCTCCGTGGTAGGGTGCAGCCTTCCAGCGTGGTGTTGGAGACCCTCCCAACCGCCGCTCCCGTGCCCCCCAGCCCTCCCCTTGGAGGCTGCTGTCAGCTGCCCTCTCGTTATTCCACCCCCGCTGTTGATGTCCCTGCACTCATGTATGTCCCCTGCCAACCTGCGGTGGGCACCGTGGGCCGCGGGCTCCCCTTCCTCCTGCAGCACCCCGTGAGCCCCCTGGTCAGGGCGGCCTGGCTGGGGGTGGGGCTTGGCGGGCGCCCGCCAACCAGCTAATTAAGTGGCACGACCCCCAGCTGAACGGGGCAGGGGCGGAAGATGAGGGCCGGCAGTGGAGGGGTGAGAAGTAACAATTCACTTTCTACCGGCGCCCTAGAATAAAACGGTATCGACAATATAAAAGGGGTCCAAGGATTCAGTTAAATGAGCTGGGTCTTTTGCAAGCAAACCCTTCATTAAAATCCGTGAGGGGGGAAGGGAGAGGAGGGAAGTGGGAACTCACTGCAGGCGGTTTCTTTGGTCCTTGTCTTGGCAGACACAGTGCAGGGGGCGGGGCCTGGGCGCCGGGGGCGGGGCGCCGGGCTGGGGGCGGGGACTGGGCGCCGGGGCGCGGCGAGGGGCGGGGCCGGGCGCCGGGCTGGGGGCGGGGCCGGGGCGGGGCGCAGGGGCGGGGAGAGGGGCGGGGCGCAGGGCTGGGGCGGGGCCGGGCGCAGAGCCTGGGCTCAGGGGTGGGGCGGGGCCTGGGCTGGGCTGGGGGCGGGGCCAGGGCGCCGGGGCGGGACTAGGGGCGGGGCGCAGGGCTGGGGGCGGGGCCGGGCGCAGGGCCTGGCTGCGGGAATGGGGTGACCGCCCCGCTCTGCCTCTTTGCCATTTAAATCAGGAGCCCCCTGGTATGGGCTGCAGGTGGAGGTGCGGGGCTTCGGCAGGGAGCAGGGCCGGCCATGCGGGGGCAGGAGGCCGCGCCCAGGTGCAGAAATGATTTGCAGAAACGGTTTTTTCAGATGAAGCTAGAGGTTCATCTCAGCTCCTCGGCCACTTGTTTCCCCGCAGGCAGCCGGGTCCCACGTTGGGCTGTTCCCTTCTCTCCCCTCCCCGTCCTGTCTGGGAGGCCCACGCGGAGGTGGGAGGCTGAGGTACTGCGTTCAGCTCCCCACAGCTCTGTCCCAGAAGCTTGGACAAGTCCCAGCTTTTGTCTGATTCCTTTACTTTTCTTTTCACCTCCATGCTCCTGGCCTCCCACTGGGACACAGGGCTCCCCCTTCTCACGGGCGCGGCTTACCTGTGCGCACGTGGCTTGCCGCCCTTGGTGCACACCTCACTCATGTTCATCTCTTTATGCTCAGTACTTGCCACAAAGCTGTGGAACATTCCATGGTGGGCACCCCACATTGTACGTATCAGGCCCTGGGTGACCCTACCCCTGGCTGGCCAGGGCCCCTCCTTACGTAGATGTGAAGCTGTTCTGGGGTACCCCCCAGGCCTGGGAGGGGACACTTTTGGGGTGTCCTGAGGCACAGGCACTCCGTTCTCTTGCCCCATGCGGGTGGGTGGGGTGGTAGAAGTTTCTGGAATGGTCACAGTAACCAGGGGTATGAGCCATTCAGCTTAGAGGGCAGGTCCCATGTGACCGGTCTCACCTGGACCCAGGTCAGGGCTCCACAGCAGGGGACAGACAGAGCACTTAGGGGCACTTCTGGCTCTGCCCTCACTGGCCAGGGGACCTCACTTCTCCCCCACTGGGTGTCCATACCTGTCCGATGAGGCTTGTGCCAGGTGCTCACTAAGCCCCCTCCAGGGGGCTCCCCCCAAACTCCTCCTGACTTCAGAGCCCTCTGTGGGGGTTCACCACTCCCTCTGGCTGTGAGTGTGGGAGACGGGAGGGGTCCACGCTCCTCCTGATCAGCACACATCCAGGGCGGCTGCCGTGTGCACCGGCGAGGTCACACAGACTCCATGATGAGCAGCGGATGCGATCGCTGCCCGAGGTGCCGGAGGACAGATGCACAGGCAGATTAGCATCCAACGGAATAAACAGACAAGGTCCTTTTAGGGGGTGGGGGCCATGAATCAGATCAACAAACAGGGTGAGAGGCCGTGACGGGTGCGGGGTTTCGTGATGTGAGGCGGCCTGTGAAGGCCCCTCCGGCAGGGGCCTGGTTGAGCGGGACCCAGCCGGGCAATAAATGCTGGGGAGCAGCCGGAGGCCCTTGGGGTGGAGGCCGGGGAGTGAGGCCGGGAGCGCTGGCCAGCAGGGGGAGGACGAGAACGTTATACTGAGCGCTAGAGGCCACTGCCGATGTGTGTGTGTGAGGGCGGCTAGGCAGGGCCGGGCCACGGTCTGTGTCGGAAGGACTCTTTGGCTGCTGTACGGAGCAGGACACCCCGGGCACCTGTGTGTCCTCCCACGCCTGCAGCAGGGACGTGGCCGAGGGGCTCAGGAGCAGTAGGGGCGATCGGAGGGCAAAGCAACGGGGTTTGCGATGGGAGGTGTGGGTGGAGGGCGGGGGCGACCACCGACCTGGTACCCAGAGCCCAGCGGGCCTGGCATCTAAGCTGGGGATTCAGCCGGTGCCTGTGCAATGAACGAAAACACACAGGTTTTTTTGATGCGGTCACTTAATCAAAATACCCCAACGGCGTGTTTCTCGTCTAGAGCTCACGGTCACCATCCCTGCGTGGATACGGCGAACCCGGAGCGGGCTCTGGCTCATTCGCTCGTTTTCCTGGGACACGAAGGGCTGGTTCAGACTTTCAGAAACACGTCATTATGTTCACAAAGACCCAAGAATGTTGAAAGCAAAAGTGCCTTCTCATTCCCAGCCTCATGTCCCGCTCCTCTCTGCTCAGAAGCCTCTGGTGTCCTGGGATCTTTGTCGTGTGTCCTCACAGTGGCCAACCTGACCGATAGACAAGGTCGCCCAGACAGCAGGGTCGATGCCCAGATAGAAAACGCAGGAACGGCATTCACTTACAAATTAATTCTCTGTATTCTTCTTAAAAAGTTCCTCACTGAGCCAAAGAATGTGTCAGGGGATAAAAGGGAGGAAATGAACTTGTATTGTTTTTTTTTTGGGAGAAGGTGAGAGAGAGAGAGGAGGACCAGAGCAGTCTTCATAGTTGTACCTCATCAGTTGTGACATGGTTTCATTCCACACAGGTGGACGTGGGGCCAAGGGGGATGGGAACCGGGCCTCCTGCGTGAGCCATCTCCGCGGTTATGAACTTCCTTTTTTTTTTTAAAGTTTTATTTTACTGATTTCTGACAGAGAGAAACAGAGAGAGAGAGAGAGAAGGGGGAGGGCCCAGAGCCGTCTCCATAGTTGACATTAGTTTTCCATATAGTTTCACTCCACAGGTGGGCACAGGGCTGCGCAGGGCAGGAACTGGGCCGGGAGCCTCCCACATAGGTCCCGGCAAGAACTGAACTGGGGGCACACCCCAGCTCAGCATGTGGGTCCACACAGGCTGGGGCTGGGATTCGATCCTCAGTCCCCGGGGCTTCAAAGCGAGCGCTTAACCCACTGAGCCATCCCGGCTTTCCCTGAACTTCTAATAAAGATGAAAAATCTAGAATTCTAAGTGGTAGTCCAGTGATTTCGGCCAGCCATAATTACAGTATTTTCATGTTAATGTGTAAACCTCTTGAAAGGTGTGCTTAAGTGCTAATTATCTGTTTATAACAGAATAGCTTTGGAAATGAAATGAGACCCACTGGTGTGTGTGTGTGAGTGTGTTTTACTTTTTTTTTTTTAAAGACTATCATCTTAAAAATCTGCCTTAAATTGAATATATTTTATTTTTTCTATTTAAACAAGGTAGAGATGCATTTCTCTGGAAGGTGTGGGCTCTCAGCTTTATTTCGTGTATTTTGTTATTTATTTGGATCCTTTGCTTCCTCATCTATATCTCATTTTGAGGCCAAAGGATTCGAGCTTGTTTATAGAAACATTAAGAATAGTAAAATGGTAGAGTACTGATGATCCCTGAAAAGCCAAGATTGAAAAAAAAAAGAAAAAGAAATTAGAGCAGCTCCGAGGGAGGGTCTAGAGTATCCATACTCAGGCCTCAGTGGGCTGCTTGTGATGAAAATTGGAGCCTGAGTTTCCTGGGGGCCAAAGTGAAAAGGGAGATGCACTTGGCAGTTGGCTCTGATGACTGGAAGGAGGAAGCATGCCAGCCCCTCTGATATGTCCATTCCTCTGTAGACGTGTGATGTCCATTTCGCTCTCCTGTGACTACCTTGAAGACCAGACGTGTGTCTGGTCATTTCTGTGCAGGAGGACCTTGGTGAAGATGTTTGCATTCAACTACTAACAATGAAAATGTGTTTAGTGTTTCCCAGTATATAAAACCTGCCCATTTCTGTCGTTCGTTTCGTGCTTTCTACCTCGCCTTCTCTGCCTTCCTTTGGATTGATTGAAGTTTCCTTTTTTTCCCTGTACTGGTGTGGAAATTATACGTTCTTTTTCACTTTGTCTAGCAGTTACTCATGCATGTTTAATAAGCATGTCCGACTGAACTCAGTCTACATTAATCAACACCTCCTGTCTTCCCCGAAGGTCCCTGGCATGCACCTGCCCTGTCCCGTCTTGCCACCATCAGATATATCTTTGCTGCCAGGTGTCTCACTTCTAACTTGTGTTTAAACCCTGCCCTAGAGCAGCCATCATCGTCATGGTCGTCGTCACCACTACTTGTTTTCCAGTTTGCACTTGTTGACTCAACGGATGTTTGCTGGGCACGTTCTATGTGCTGGGCACGAGTCTGGGGACGAGGGCTGCAGCAGTGAGCACGCAAAGCAGAACTATAACATGCGGGCGGGTCAGGACAGGGGGGCGGGGCGGGATCCTCTGTCAAGGTGACGTTTGAACCTGGAGGGAGCTGGCGCTCACCTGTCTGCGGAGACCATCCTGGGCAAAGGCAGCAGCTGAGTCAGGGGTGTTGGTGACACATTTGAGGACCAGCCATCTGGGGATGGTGACCAAGGAGGAGAGGTCAGGTGGCTTCATGTAGGAAGGGGCACTTGAGGGGACCTTGGCACTTGGGCTGTGTTTGGACAAGTGGAGGGTGGGTGTGGGCCCTCCATCTGGAAGGGGCAGCCTAACTAAAGGTCTGAGGCTGGAGCGTTTCCTTGCCGATTTGACTGGTTTGCGATCATTCGTTCATTCAACAGACTTTGACTGAGCACCTCCCTTGTTCTAGCCTCTGTGCTCGATGCTGAGCATATGGTGGGCAGCCAAACAAGCAAGACTCCCACTCAGGAGACCTATGAACAAGAAGATGCCATGCCACGAGGGAGGCAGGGGGACTGGCAGCCTGTGGCCAAGTTAGACCCTCACCTGCCTCCCGGCTGTGACGCGGAGGGCGCTCGCCTGGCCTGGGTCTCCGGTTTCTCGTTCCTACAGTGGAACTGACCCCTTGCTCGCAGGCTGGTGGGTGCACGGATGAGTGATGATGTGTTAAAAGCGACAAGGGCTCCGAGGTTTGGCTGGGCTTCCCACCACAAGCCAGCCGCCTCTGTGCCGAGCAGTAGCTTCTCCTGCTAGCCGTCCTGCCCGGCAGCGCGTCGTCAGAGAAAATCCGTGGCAGAGAAATAGCCGGCGGGTCGTCCGAGAGCTGGGGGAGCAAGATTTTCTTGCTGGTGGACTTCTTTTTCTTTTTCCTTTTTTTCTACAAACACGGAGAGATGTGTTTGGCTATGAAGTAAGCCTGTGAGTGTCTTTTTAAAATGTCATTTTCATGCTGGACTTCATTCCAAAACAGGAATCGTCAACGAGCCAGAACATCCTGGCATGCACGGAATCGAAATATCCTGTCCTCGTGTGCCCACAAACTTCTGAAATGTCTGGAAGATTCCACCAGGTCCCTATCCCCCCTCCTTCCCTCGCCTGCCTCCCGCACCTGCGCTCCGTGTCGACGTCCCGCGGAGGTTGTGCTGAGCACTTAGAGCGGGTGCAGAGCCGCCTTCCCTGTGGTTCTGCCAGGGCTGCCCCCTCCGTGGGCCTCTCCCCACCTCGTCTCTCCGTTAAGCCTCATAGCCAGCCCCTCTGCGACATCAGGGGCATGAGCATCCCCTGGGGAGGGTCTCGTTTAAAGGGCGGGTCCTAATTTGGCAAGTCCGGGGTGCGTGACTGCACAGGACACGTACCAGGGCTTTAGAGCCGCGTTGCCCAGTGCGGCGGCCGCTTGCATCGTGTGGGCATTGGGCGACCGAAATGTGACCGAGACACTGTGGTGTTGTATTTCACTGTAATTCACTTGGAATGAGGTAACCGCAGATTAATGGCTGCTTAGACACAGCACAGCTAGACGACCCCTTGCTACTAGTCTACAGACGAAGAAACTGAGTTCAGAGAGGTGATGAGCTTGCCTAAGATCATTCAGCAAACTAAAAATGGACATAGCATTCTAACCCAGGTCTACGATCTTTTTAAGATTTTTCTCATTTTTTTCAATACCTAAGCCGACTATTTTGTGTGGGACCCTCCCTTGTGGATCCAGAGAACCTCAGCCTTTCTATCAGCACGTTCTTTTCTTCCAAGATGGGTTTGCTCTTCAGGGGCTGTGCTTTAGAGCAAGCACGGCCAACGAAGCCAAGTCATGGGCACGTTGCGATGGCATGTGAGACCTCCCGACATCCTTCATGTCGCGTGTGAACGCCACATCGTGCTACAAAGCCTCGGGTCCAGGTCCCACTGAGGCATCACGAGGTCGTCTGGACGGCACTTTACAGTTTGAAGGTGCTTTCACGTGGTTTGCTCACTTCTCCCCCGCAACGAGCAGCCTGGGTCCTGGGTGATGTTGTCCCCACTTTACAGATGAGGAGACTGAGACCCGGCACCAGGCTGTAGCTTCCCCGAGGTCAGCGAGGTCCCGGCTCTCAGATGGAAGTCTTCTTTGCTGTGCATTGGTCCTCTCCCCCACCCCAATGCTCCCGGTTCCCCTCACCTGGCTCCATCTTTCCCACCTCGGTTACCCCCACCTCACCCAGTGCTTATCTGTTTATTCCTTGTCGCCAGCATCCTCCGGAGGTCCATCCCCGGAAGGCACCTCTTACCTGTGTCCTGCACCTTCGCGTCTTCAGCACCGTGGACAGCACCCGCAGGCCTGTCATCCGTGTTCTCTAGTAACACATTGAATTCCCCAGCTGAGAGAGGGCCGGGGGGAGGAGGCAGACCCTCCCCAGCCCCGCGCGGCCACGTGCCCGCTGGACGGCCTTCGGAGCCGTCTGGGGCCTCAGCACGGACATCCGCTGAGTGGGGTGAGGCTCCTTCGTAGGGCCCTTGTGAGGACTGAGTGAGGCCCTGCGGTTGGGGCCCTGGTGAAGCCCGGGGGTCTGGAAGCCTCCCTAGGCTTGTGTCCTGGCTCCGTTCTTCCCAGCCGCCGGGCCTTGAGCAGGTCGGGTCCTCTCCCTGAGCCTCAGTGTTCTCAGCTGTAAAAGGGGCTGACATGAGCAGGGCTCCGTGAGGCAGGGGTGACCCGAGCTCAGCGTCGGGGCTGGCATGGGAGGAGCACATGACCAAGGCAGCTGTTGTTTCCGTGTGGTCATTTTGTGAGGGCGTCTATGTGCCCAGCACAGAGCCGGCGCTCCGGTGCTGGTTGACGGAAGCTTTAATTATTACCGATGCCGTCCAAGGATGCCGTGGTCCTCTTTTTTTAATCAGATATTGAAAAGTTGGGGTCTAGTTCTCTGAAAGTTGTTTTAAAGAAAGGCAAAAAAAAAAATTTTTTTTATTTTAAAGTAAAGCTTTGTTTCTTTGATTTCTCTTCAGAAGAAGGAGAATTTCACACCTTTCCGAGTGTGCACGATGCAAATGAAGTTCTGAGAGCCGTGGAAAGTGGCAGTTTGGAGCTAATTCTGGGCTGGGTTGACAGCCATGACAGGGAAGGGGAAGCAGCAAGCTGACAAAGCAGGCCTTGCTTTGGTTGTGTCCCAGCCGCTCAAAATAGTCACTTTCCAGACGAGCATTTGTCATGTTGCTGTTCGGAAAAGAAGTTTTTTATTCATTGATCCAGCCAATGCCCCACCCCGCTCAACACTCTAGTTGGTTCCCTGCTCTGTGCTGGGGGAAGTCTGGGCTCCTCCCAGTGTGACCCCAACCGTCCCTCCCAGTCCTGCCTCCACTCACCCCCTCATCTGCCAAATACGTTGGGTTTTCCCACCTCTGTGCGCTTGCATGTGGGGGCCCTTTGTCTCGATGCCCTTCCCTGTCCCGTGTGCCTGGGGAGCTGCTATTCATCCGTGTCACCTACTTCCACGATGACCCCCTCGTACTGTGGTCAGGACAGGAGGGCTGGCTGCTGCCTATGGTTCCGTGGAAGCTGGAACCACCCTCTTAGGTCTGGAATGGCCTGTGCGAGTGGTCTTTCTCATACTCCATGCTGGAGAAGGGGGCTGTGTCGAGACCTCTCTGTTTCTAGCGCCCAGCACTTATTAGGGCCAAAAACAAACGGCGGTGGCGCAAGCGCGAGAATACACAGAGGCGGCAAGATCGTGTTACTTTCAGATAGCTTGACCTCCAAACATTGAGCTTGAAAACGCTTAGTTTTACGAAGACATACAGACCTTAAAAACAGGAACCTCGAGTCTTCATTGTTTGAAATACTTATTTCAGTTGCTGCCACAGAGAACGCTGCTTTGGGCCAGTCCCCGCCGCCCTTTAAATGGGTTTCTGTCTCCAGAACCTCTTGGGAAAAGTACGCCTTCGGTAACAGGAGGGCTGAGCGCCCGGCCGGTGGCCGTGCCTTTCCTCTGGGCCGTCAGACCCCAGGTGACAGCCCAGCTGGGGCTTTCCTCGGGAGGTGGAAGCAGGTGTAGCTTTCCTGGCCTGCAGCTTCTCACTTAGGGCTTTTTGATGAAGCCGGGGGAGGGGGGCTCAGGGGGCCGAGACTCAAATGGCCACTAAGTCAAGGTGACCAGACGTCCCGCTTTGGGCGGGACAGTCCCAATTTTTAACAATGTGTCCCGCATCCTGCGGCGTTTTAAAAATGTCCCGATGTTTGGAAAGAATGCACGACAAGCTAGGGAACGGCGGGAGATAGATCAAATTTTTCATCAAGAACCCCCTCCCCCCCGGTCAATGGTGTCCCGCTTTACCAATGTTAACATCTGGTCACCTTACACTAAGTCCCTTCCTGCCTCTCTAAACCTCGATGGCTTCTAACACTCTAGACTTGTTTGCTTCCAACATTTGAATGATGAGCCTTCAGGGTTTCAGGATTCTAAAAACGGCATTTTTAGGACTGATAGAGTCCCCAGGAACCTACAGTCCCACCTGTTCACAATTGTAGTTGTCTGAAACCGAAGGTCCAAAGGTCTCTTCTCTACTATCAACTGTGGTCAAATACACGTCACACGCACCGTGTTAACCTTGTTCACGTGCACAGTTCCGTGGCATTGAGTACATTCACACATGGCCAGGCTCCGTCCGCAGAACTCCGTCCCCTCCCCCAGCTGAAGCTCCACACACCGCCCCCCCTGCCCCTGCAGCTGCCAATCTCTCTGTCTCTAGGAGTCTGACTGCCCCAGGGACCTGCTGGAAGGGGAGTCATGCCGCAGTGTCCTTTCGGGACTGGCTTGTTGCACTGAGCGAACCGTCTCCAAGATCCCTCCGTGTCGCAGCACGAGCCAGAAGTTCCTTCTTGTTTAGTTGCACGGCCGGATCACACCCCCCAGCGGTTTACTGGGCTTTTCCCCCACCCTCGCCCACACGGGGGTGGAGGTGGGGTTGTTTATTGATAGTAATCATCCTAATGGGGGTCAGGTGGTGGTCACTGTGTTCTGATTTGCATTTTCCTAGTGATTAGTGATGTCGAAAATCTTTTCCGTTGCTTATTGACCATTTGTGTATCTTCTTTGGAGAAATGTCGTTCACATCCTTTGCTCGTGTGGGAGCCCCCGGCCCGGTTCCCGCCCTGCGTGGCCCCCGCCCACCTGTGAGGAAGGAAACCATGTCGAAAACGGATGACGGACAACTATGGAGACTGCTCTGGGCCCTCCCCCTTCTCTCTGTCTCTCTCTGTCTCTGTCAAAAACAATAAAAACTAAAAAAAAGTTTTAGCTCTTACTTTAGGTCTTTATCCCATGTGGAGGTAATTTTTGCATACGGTGTAAGATAAGGTCCCAACTTCATTCTTTTCCACGTGGATATTGGTTTTTCCAGCACCATCTGTTGAAAGACTGCCCTTTCCTCATTAAGTGGTCTTGGCACTTTTGTCAAAAATCATTTGACCACATATGTGAAAGTTTATTTCTGGGCTTTGTATTCTATTCCATTGATCTGTCTGTCTTTACGCCAGCACCATACTGTTTTTCTTTTCTCTATGTTACTCGGGCTATTCAGCGTCCCTTGAAATTCCATATTCATTTTAGGATGAACTTGCTACTTCTGAAAGACGCATCACTGGGATTTTGGCAGGGATTGCACTGAATTTGGAGATTGCTTGGGGTGGTGTGGAGATCTTAATAGCAAGCTGTCCAATCCATGAACACGGGATGTCTCGCCAATTTCAGTCAGCAGACGTGTTGCAGTTTTCAATGTACAAATCTTTCACCTCCTTGGTTAAGTTTATTCCTAAGTATTTTATTCTTTTGGATGCAATTGCAGATGGGATTGTTTTCTTAATATCCTTTTGGATTGTTTATTGTTAGTGCATAGAAATGCAAGTGATTGCTCTGTGCATTGTTTTTGCATCCTGTACTTTCACTGAATTTGTTTAATTTGCTCTCACATCTGTATTGCTTTTAAAAATGGTCTTTGAAGGGCTTGTTTATAGCAGCCACCAGCTCTTCTCCAAAATATTATGTTTAATATAAAGTCATTGAGAGCTCTTCACAACAGGGGAGGCATTGTACAAACTCAAGGACATGATTTCTCTCTCTTCCTTCCACGTTGTCCCTCCTCCCTCCTCCCTCCTCCCTCCTCCCTCCCTCCCTCCCTCCCTCCCTCCCTCCCTCCCTTCTTTCCTTCCTTCCTTCCTTCCTTGGAATGTCTAATGCAACAGCTCTGGCATATAAAATACATCTTGGTGGTTGGGACGCAGTGCGAGAAATCCTGGGCTTCGGTGACAGATGAATCAGGGGCCAAGTTCCCACTTTTCTGCTGCCCAACCGTGTCGTTATTTAAACTCACTGAGCCCCAACGTCCTCATTTGTCAAGAGAGTGCCCATTTAGGAGGACTGTCGTGAAGGGTAGAAATAGGGCACAAGGGAGGCTGTGTCAGGTCAGCTCCTGACACCTGCAGTGCCCAGGTGAGGAGCCCCCTGCCTTTGAACCTGGTTGCCAGGGTAACCCCAGCGCTTAGACCCTCAGAATCTCAGAGGAGCCACCGTGTGCGGAGTTTCTGCCTGTTTGTCTTTCCATCGGTCTTCATGGAACCCAGCGGCCAGGCGGGCAGGGCACATTTAGGAGGTGGGTGAGGACTGCCGGCCTCCGGATGCCTCTGTCCAGTGAAAACTGTTTGCGGGATGGCAATACACGTGCATAATGTCACCGAGTGCTGCAAGGCTACGACAAAGCCAGCGTTCTGGTCCCCAGCCCGGGGCCCATTCCCACTGCCAGTCTCCTGGCTGCTGCCTTGAGTCCCACGGCGTCTCTAAGTAACCCCGTATAGTGCTGTTCCCTGACTTTGGGGTGTGACGTGTTCAGTTCTTACAGTGAGAAGTGAAGACCCTAAAGATCTAGCCTCTCCGCCCGTAGGCGCACGTTCTGTTCTTTCTCCTATCCCTTTAAGACGGTCCCGTCACAGGTTGTGGTCACACAGTCATTGCACGACTCACAGTTGTTCCCAAGTAGCCACTCGGTTCGTGGCTGCCGTCTTGCGCGCCCAGCGCGGTCCCTCCCTGCCCGCTGCCGTGTCAGCGCTCCCCGGCCGCGTGGGGAGCGGTGCTGGGGAGCCGTGGGCTCCCTCCCCTCGTACTTCCTGAGCGTCCCGCCCTGACACGGAGGGGCTGACCCCACGTCCGCGTGCGTCCTCCTCCCAGGACCTCCCTCCACCGCCTTCTCGGGGGGCTGCTGGTTCCGGGACCCCTTGGCTTCCTCTCTCTGGGTGACGCCCTCATTTTGGTGGCGCACGCCCTCCAGGCGCCTTCTGAGAGTGCACTGGGGACAAAACTTTGGCAAAGCTGCAGGTCAGGAAAGGTCTCCGTTCTGTCCTCGCGAGTCTAGGTGTAGAAATCTGGGCTGCACAGCGTTTTCCCGCAGAATTCGAAAGGCATTCCTCCGGTGTCTTTTCGTTTCCCGTGCCGCTATTGACAGTTCCTCTGTGGTTTGGATCCCTTGTCCTTTGGATCTGACCTGGACACCGTTCCTCGGGGGTGGGTCCCTATTCTGGGCACTCGGCCACCCCGAGTGTTGGGGAGCAGCCTTCCGCTTGCTGGGTCTGGTGAGGGCTCCCGGGAGGCATCTCGGAGGAGGCGGCCCTTGGGCCGCTGAAGAGCCAGTTGGGTTGGAGTTGACTCAGAAGGGCAGGAAGGGGTCCGGGTGGATGGAACAGCATCGGCAAATGTCCGGAGGCCTGGAGGGGGCGCTGTAGCCTCGCGTTCTGAATGCCTGTCGCCAGCGTGGCCTCTGGGCCTGTCCTGCCAGGCTGTGACTTCCCGGGAGGCCCCGCGAAACCTCCCCGGCTGCAGGTGGCCTTCATTTTGGGAGCAGACACGCGGGCACCTCTCGGCCGCCCCACTTCAGCCGAACGCCACACGCGCTCTGCGGTAGCAATGGAAGCAAGCAGTTGAAGCTGATTAGCACGGACGGACTGTTCCTGTTTTTAAAACATTTTTCAGGAAAAACAAATGTTTGAAAGTTAAACATTTTGGCTATTAGGATGGAACAGAAGAAAAACCGCGTTTGCCTTGTAAACATGGGCACCGGTGCTGCGCCGTGCGGGCTGGGCCCCGTCGATCGCACCGGGGGGGTCTCGACCCCCGGCCCTGGGCTCCAGGAGCTGCTGTGGGGACCCCAGACGGGTGGCCCGATCTTCTGAGGCCTGTCCTGCTCCCCATCGTCCCAGCCAACGTGTCCGGGCTGGAGCCGAGCGGAGCGCTCGGTCCTCCTGACAGCCCGTGACGACGGCAGCTTCCAGCGGTAGCGTCGTGCCTTCCTGTCCCCCGTTCGGGCGCTCTGACAAGAAAGGAAGCGTTTTGGGAAGATGGCGTGAACACTGTCACGTGGAATACAAACCTAGGGCGATGCCCGCCAGTCCTGAAAAGCAGGGGAGGCAGGGCTGGTCTCCGTGGGCACCTGGGACCTCTGGGAGGTCCAATGCCCATGGCTCTTCCCCGTCCTTCCAGCCCCATCTCACTGGACATGTCCTCCCGGAGGCCGACATGCTGCTGCTCGGCACTCCCGAGGCAGGAGGCCAGGATTCGCGTCCCCGCTCTCCACTGTCTTGCTGTGTGACCTCAGGCAAGTCCCTTCCCCTCTCTGAGCTCCAGTTTCCTCCTCTGTCCAGTGAGCAGTGTGGACTGGAACCTCCGCGTGTCACTTTTGGTACTGACCTCAGGACCGAGTCTTGCTTATCAGTGTCCCTGATGTGCCCACCCCGTGTGTGGGACGCAGTGAGCTGAGGACAGCTGACCAGGGTGCGTGTGTGTGTGGTGGAGGGGCGGTTAGAACAGGCCTAACTTCAGAAAAGCAAGTTTGTGGCTTGATGGGATTTGGGGGTAGGCTGACTGGATCCTGTGCTTCTGTGGAGGGTAAGACATGGCATTTGGACTCACCCATCCCCTGTCTCAGCCCTGACAAGCCAGCACCACTGAGCCCACTGTGCCCAGCCTGGCAGGGACCCTTCAGACAGGCTGACTTTCTCCTAGTTTCCCCGCGTTGTGCCCATCCTTGGTCCACGGATGGGCTGACACCACCTAATCTCCTCTCACACCTGCCTAGAGAAGACCCCTCTCCTGGGATGCAGGCCCTCCCAGCACCTGGTCAGGGCAGGCCCTCCCACCTGGGCACGGGGGACGCTCCCCCGTGTGCCAGCCTTCTTCTCTGCAGCCAGCAAGGACAGCGCTGAGAGCCCACGCCTGTCATCGCCCCACACCTCCTGGGGCTGACAGACATTAAAGACGAGAGGACACTGTTGTCTCAAACCTGCAAAGAAGTCTGGGCTGGCTGGTGAGGCAGCAATGAGCTGATTACGGTTTTCTGCCTGTTTTGTAGAAAAAGTCTCTCTTGCTACCGGGCTCCCCACCCCTGTGGGGCTGGGCGGGACGCAGGGCCCCCCAGCAGCCGTATCCACAGCCGTAGGGCGCAGGGCCAGAGAGAGCGTGCAGCTTGCCGTAGTGAGGGTGAGGGCGCGGGAGTTTCTAGCTGGTTTCCGCGGGCTCCTCCTGTCCTCTGCAGCTAGACTCGTTGCACTTGGCGTTCTCGCACGAGGACCTGTGTTGGATAAACTCCTGGGCCTGGAAACATGGCTTCTTTCTAAACACTGATCGGGAGCCGAGTCCGACGGCACGTCTGTGGCGTCTGATCCAATGTTACGGGTGTCACTTCCCAGGGAGGCGGGCAGACCTCATGCTGCAGACGCGTTTCTGGAACTGAGTTCCTGATCGGACACTCACACGGCAGAGGGGACAGTTTCACGTCACAGTCAAGGTTGTGCTGCTCCACTGCTGTGTCACCCTGCGGTCATGAGGAAGGGGCTAGTGGAGCCCTGGGGAGGGGCAGTCACCAGGCGCACACACCCACCTTGATCAGAGTGGAAACTGCGGCTCAGACAGTCTAGGTGACTTGCTCAGATGAGAGGTGGGATTTGAACCCATGTCAGCTGGCTCCAAAGCCAGGGTACTTTGCCCTGTGACTGGGCTCTAAAAGAACTTGCAATTCCTATTGGAACGTGGGGGCTAAAGAGTCCTCTGCAGCTAGACTCGTTGCACTTGGCGTTCTAGCACGAGGACCTGTGTTGGATAAACTCCTGGGCCTGGAAACATGGCTTCTTTCTAAACACTGATCGGGAGCCGAGTCCGACGGCACGTCTGTGGCGTCTGATCCAATGTTACGGGTGTCACTTCCCAGGGAGGCGGGCAGACCTCATGCTGCAGACCTCATGCTGCTCCCAGACAGAGGGGAGCCTGGGACAGTGAGCTGGGGAGGCCTAAGCCTGGGGGTCCAGTGTTGGGTTTGCTTCTGGGGAAAACTGGCCCAGACAGAAAAAAGTGGAGTCAGGGGAGTGTGGGGGGCGAGGCCGGGCACGCTGCCACTCACGGGCCTGGAGGCACCCCTCGCACTGGCCGGGGACTGGTGGCCTGTCACCCAGCAGAGGCCGGGTGGGCAGGTCACAGGGACAGGGCTGGGTGGCTGCCCCCTCTGATGGAGACACAGGTTGGGGGTACGCAGCAGGGGCAGCTCTCCCCGGGCCCCTCCCGCAGCCACACCGTGGCTTCCCGGAGGCCGCCGGCGGTGCACCGTGTGGGTCTGTGTCCGCCCCTGCAGGCAGCCTGCCCTACGAGTACAAGATTGTGATCGCCGGCAACCACGAGCTGACCTTCGACCAGGAGTTCATGGCCGACCTCATCAAGCAGGACTTTTACTACTTCCCGTCCGTGTCGAAGCTGAAGCCGGAGAACTACGAGAACGTGCAGTCGCTGCTGACCAACTGCATCTACCTGCAGGACTCGGAGGTCACCGTGCGTGGCTTCCGGATCTACGGCTCCCCGTGGTGAGTGCCCGGCGCCGTCCTGACCGCCGGGAGCGTGAGGCCGGGCTGCTGGGATGGAGGAGCGGAGGCTGAGTGTGCAGCAGGCAGTGGACCTGCGGGCGTGGCAGGGGCCTAAGTCACAGCGCGTCCTTGTTCTCTGATGGGGACACACAGCGGTCACACCTCATGCCTGAGGGCACCTGGGTGGGTGGGCGTCAAGGTGAGAACAGGTCCTGGCTGTTCTGTGTGATGGTCAGTGTGTCCATGGAGCCCCGGTGATGGTGATGATGATGATGGTGATGATGATGATG
>PVKE010036488.1:0-16380 GCA_004027555.1 Craseonycteris thonglongyai | reverse complement strand
GGACCGAGGATCGAATCCCGGCTCCGGCCCAGGCAGGACCCACATGCTGAACTGGGGAGTTCCCACAGTTCGGTTCTCTAACTGTCTCTGTCTCTGTCTCTCTCTCTATCTGTCAAAAAGTAAAATAGAAATAACTATGCACTGAAGACAAAAAGATAATTTCTCTCTATAAATGTGAAAAGATAAAAAAAAAAAATAGCTTTTATTTGAAAGCAAACAAGTTCATGGACCATGTGCCCACCCCCAAACTTTCTCACACATACAAGGGGCTGTCCAAAAACAATCTCATCCATAAATGCCTCTAGTTTCCATATTACACAGCTGGATACGTTCTGGACAGCCCTCATATACACACACAAACTTGTAGCATTTGGATTAAAGATATCTAAATTATTTTGCTTAAAACGCTGATTGAAATTTTGACTGTCCCTTCAATAAGACCCTGGAATTGGGGGTGCAGGGTTGAGGATAAGGGACTTCAGTGAGTGACATAGAAATAAGTTCAATGAGAGAACTGCAGGGCATGAGAAGTTCCAGGTGGCAATGAGGGCAGAGAGACGTCAGAATAATCAGTTCATCAAGACCTGTTCTGGTTAAGGTGTTGTCTGCTTTATACTGAGCTATGATTGCCCTCAGTGTTCTGCACATTTCAGGAGAACTTCATTTGTATATAAGGTCCTGGGGTTGCTGAGATGGCTCAGTGGGTTAAGTGCTTGCTTTGCATTCCCAAGGTTTGAAGATTGAATACCAGCCACAGCCCATGCGGGCCTGTATGCTGAACTGGGGTGTGGCGTCCAGTTAGGTTCCTGCTGGGGCAAGCTTCCTATGTGGGAGGCCCCCAGCCCAGTTCCTGCCCTGCGCAGCCCCATACCCACCTGTGGAATGAAACCATGTAGAAAACCAATGACGTGCAACTATAGAGATGGCTCTGGGCCCTCCCTCTTCTCTCTGTCTCTGTCTCTCTCTGTATGTCAAAAACATTTAATAAAAACATAAATCTTAAAAAATATATATATATAGGATCTAGCTTTTAAAACCATAATGTGCTTTGAGTTTTTCTATCACGTGATTTTGTTGGTAGTGGACAGCGATTGTGTGGGCTTATCTATCTTCCACTCTGTATGTCTTGAGAGGTGTGCAAGCTAGATTTCCTCAGGTGAGTTTTTAATGCATCACATATAAATAACAAGCAAACAGACACTGAGGACAGCAGCCACTCTGAACCTCTTAACCTTCCCACTTCACCTCTCCAGAGGTGTGTGAATGATTAATTTTTAATTAATTAGTTACTCAATCAGTGAGCCTTCCAACAATCAAGTCTGGCTAATTTTCCTCCCACTAAACTGAAAAAAAAAAAAAAAAAAAGAAAAAAAAATGCTGTCACCACTACAGGTCAATTAATACAGCAGTGGAAAATATTGAAGAACAAGAACAGGGAAGATGGGCTTAAAACTGATTGTCTTTCCTCTGGGAGAATGGTTGTGATTGAATTCCTTCTTGCCCTTATAAGTCTGTGCATCATACAACTACAGGATCTCAAAGAGATCGAAATGAAATCCCTAACATTGGACTGCACATGCTGTCGCACATAGAAGTTAACCTTCCATGTATCTTCAATTCATTTTTAAAATCTTTTGCTAGTGGTTGAGCGCTTGCCTTGCAGTCAAGAGGTCCGGGGTTCAATTCCTGGTCTGGCCCATGCAAACCCCATATTCTGAACTGCACCAGAGCTGGTAACCACTGGGATGGCTTGGCGGTGAAGGTTCTCGCTTCCAAGGCCCACATCCACCTGTGGAATGAAACCATGTCACAACTAATGATGTTCCACTATGTACACTGCTCTGGGCCCTCCCCGTTCTCTTGTTCTCTCCCCCTCTCTTTCTCTCCTCTCAAAAAATAAAACAAATGTTAAAAAAAATCTTTAATGAACTTTTTGTTGGAGGTAACACAGAAACAAAGGAACAGAAAAATCATTTTAAAAAAGTCTTCAGAAAGAACACAGTGTGGTTAAAAATGTTGGCCTTGTTGTGAACATAACCTAAGTGACATACGGCGTAAGTCAGCCAAACATTTTTGGCCTAAACATATTATAGCATTTCGAGGTCCTTTTGAGGTGAATTGTGGTTTGGACAGTTCAGCTGTATCAAGGCACACTCTCGCACTGTAGCTGGGCAGACTGAAATAAACAGCTAATGTTTATATTTTAAATAGTCCCAAATATCTGTAAGGCTCAACTACCTCATGGCTACCTCACTTAGGTTGGTTGCCTGCCACTTGTAAGGCAGTGATTGAGAGACCAGTGTTGGTGGAAAAAACAAGTAGGTTTATTAAAAATGCTGGCATTCTGGGAAGATGGTGGACTCCTGTCTCAAAGGCCAACTTCCTGGTTCTGAGAACGGCTGTAAGGTTTTTTACGCAAGTAAGAAAAAGCAGAACAAAGGAAATCCGGGGCTGGTCAGGCATCCTGAGTGCTGACGTGGGAGAAATGCCTCTTGGGGCGTAAAGAAAAAGGAAGAAAAATACAATAAAACTAAAAATAAGATAAAATAAAGTGACCTAGATTGTTAAATCTTAAAAAGCATAGCGTCACCCTCACCCTCACATCATGACGCTTCATAAAATCAAATATATTTTGGGTTATTGCACATTAATATATATTTTCAACTGTGTGATCTTTAAACATGAACACTAATTGTTTACCAAAGGATTATCTGTACAATGAAAATTCTTTCTTTTACAATAAAATTCTGATTTCGATACATAGAAAAATGTATGCCTTATAAAATATGACAATACCTCCTTCTAAGCCAGATCAGTTTATAAAATTCCTCTCTTCTGTATAGGCCTTTCTAGTCAAATATATGCACAAACACTTTCACGCATTTATTTCAGATGGACATTATGTTAAATCATGAATTATTGACACAATATACTTGTACCTTATGCAAGATGTTTTCACTAAAGAAAAAAAGGTATTTATGGCTCTACTACACGAAAATTGAATTTCTTCAATCCCCAGTCAGGTCTTACTCTTTCGAATTTCATCACTTTAATAGTTGGCATTTCTGTGGCCTAAAAAGACTGGAATCATTTAAGATTTAATGAAGAGCTATTTACCTTCTAACTCTTCTTCCCTTGAGTAATGGAATAATTACCCTTCCATAATCATGAAAATGTAAAACTTGAATCTCAAAGTGAGCTGTTGTGAGAGGGGTTAGCAATGCCAAGGAGGTGATTGCCATGGTAACGTTTGGAAGCAGCCCTGATGTCAAACCAAGAGTGCGGTATTTCTATTCCCCAAAGAGCCCAACCAGGGGCTGGAGATGAATTCTTTCACGGTCTCGGGGAAGGGACTGAAAGGTAACACGTGCAGGATCTCCCACTGGAGTACACACATCACCATTTTAAGTCATTCTCTGAGGAAGACGATTTAAAAACGCAACAACGTAGTCTTGATAATTTTAATTAAAATTGCTCTGTAACATTATATCATTGTGATGTGATGTAGTGTGTGTGAGTGTGTGTGAACTTGCTGAACATGCAAATGAGGCTTGTCCCTAAGGAAGAAGATGATGACCCTAGGAAGGGAATTCACCATAGCTTTATTCACATAACAGAGATAATTAAATAATTAGCCATTCTCTAAAATATCAGAGCAAGTTAATTCATTTTTAACAGCATGGATTAGGAAGGTGATTCCATAAATCCTAAAGAGAATATGATGCACTTGGAAATGAAGAGGAGTAATTAGTGTTATTCTGGGCATGGTGTGTGTGTATGTGTGTGTAAAATACATCCTATTTTAATTTCAGGGTATACAGGCAACAACAAATTAGACTGAACGTGAAAGAGACAAATTAGCATAAATATAGAACTAATATAAACTATGTATAAAATAAGCATTGTAGTATTCAAGTGCATCTAGTAACTTAAATTGGGATTTCTTATAGTCCTTCCGAGAGAAAAAGTTCATGCATTGGGCATAAATTACTAATTATAACTAGTAGACAAAATGTTTGTATTCAACGAGTGCTGGTAAACCATTTGAAAATAGTTCATCTAAGGAGTTGAACATTGCTTTTGTAATCTCGCTTATGTTTTATTTAACAATACCAAATCAGTATTTTTAAAATATATAATAATTTATATATTTATAATGTAATAGCATGTATGTCAATATGTAACAATTTATAACAAATACAATAACAAATAGTTTCTATGCATTTAAAAGGTAAAACATTAGCCCATCTCTTTAATTCCTTTACTCATTTAGCCAGTCAGTCAATGAACAAAGGTTTATTGAGCACCTATTATCATGTGCTATGCTAAGTGTTGCAGATATTTTTAAAAAAGTAAAAATAGAAACCATCATCTTGAAACTTAAGGTCCACTGGCAAAAGCAATAATTAAATATTCACACAAATAAATGTAAAAGCACAATTGTAGCAAGTTTCCAATCAAATAAAAGTATATGGTGGCTGACAAACCATAACAGTAGTGCATCATGACCCATGAAGAGAGATTATAAACTTCCCTTAAAAGGTGAAACGGAAATGGCAAAGGAAATGATGGGATGCACTGTTTCGTAACCTCCATGTTACTTAGGAGAATTTCTGACCCCTATGATAATGCTATTGATTTACATTTTTTTTCAACTAATGAGGTAGAACACTTTCCGATAGGCCCCTTTGATGAGCTGAACTTCGTAAATTATTTTCTTTTTCTGATAAAGCTCTTTTCTCACTCATATACCTTCTTTTGTAGACTTAGTACAAATGCATTAAGAACAGCATGTAGCAAAATTCCACATTTGTTTATTATTCCACAAATATTTGTTATTTATCTACAGTTATGGGTTGAATTGTATGTCCTCCAAAAAGATATACTGAGGTCCTAAGGCCCAGTACCTCAGAATGTGACCATATTTGAAAATGAGACCATTTCAGACATAATTAGTTATGATAAAATTGTACTGGTGTACAATATGACTGGTCAGCTTGTGAGAAAACATCTGTGGGGGGACACACACACACACGAGGAGAACATTGTGTGGTGATGAAGGCAGATATTGGAGTGATGCAGCTGGGAACCAGAGAACACCAAAGACTGCTGGCTAACCACTGGAAGATGTGCAGAGAAAAGTAGGGCTTCTCCAAAAGGTCTCAGAGGAGCTGGGCCCAGTCGACACCCTGATTTTGGCTTCTCACTTCCAGAACAATGAAGCAACACGTTGCTGTTGTTTTAAGCCACCCAGTTTGTGGCGCTTTATTGCGGCAGCCCTAAAGAAGTAATAGTATAATGTCGGGCATTGTTCTAGACCCTTATTAGATTGACTGACAACAAAAAATGCAATAACACAACATGTATGGTCCATGCCTCATAAGAGCTTCTAATACACGAGGCCCTCAAATATGTATGCAAACAAGCTTGTAAACTAACAAAGAACTTAAGACTTTTTGATGAATATGTGATAGAAATTACAAATAGTTCTCTAAATTAACACATTAAGAAAACACATTGGAGTTCATTGAATTTTAATAAAGGACAGGGATCCTTTCGGGCAAACATCTTCGAATTGGATCATTTAAACAAGAATTCAAATGATGCCCCAACTATAGCTTAGTCCACTTCATGAGAAATGAGTAGGAGAATTAAAGCAGAATTTCTGACCACATCAACACCAAGAAAATATGTACAATTAAAAGAGTCCATGCGTATGTAGAAATCTAGTCAATTACAAATCCCCCTGCTTCTAAAGATTGAGGTCAAGCACTTTTGGTTGTATGAATAATGTTGTAGTTTTAATTGCTAATTCAATTTTAACATATCATATTAAAATAATTGACTATAATGGAAATGGTATGGGAGTGGACATAATAAAATGTGGTAATTTATAATGTAAATACACAATGGGCCAAATTCTGCTCTTGGCTGAACACACAAGGGTCTTATTAACATTAGAATTAGCTGCATACATTCCTATGAATAAGATGATTCTTAAACAGTCTTTCTCTGAAGGCACTACTGACAATGATTTGTGCATTTTTACATAAATCATATAAAATTTACATTGCATATAAAGAATACATATAGTCACAGTTTTGTACTATTTATGCCTGAAATTGATTACTTAGTTCCTATTCATTTATTTTTTTATTGGCTTTTTGTGGCAAATTGTAAAAAAAGTGACCACAATTTCTCCTGTTGTTCTATGGTATCATTTGTGATGTGATTTGGTAATTTCTCCCAGAATGAGGTAGAGTATGCTGACCAGACATCCTATTTTACAGGGGACAGAAAATAGTAGTCTCACTGGTCTAAATTCAAGGTGTTAGTAAGCTGACCAGACGTACCATTTTAAGTGAAACAGTACTGTTTTTTCTTTGTTTTTTGTTTGTTTTCTATTCTATTTAAATTGGTCTACCTGGTCAGCCTAAGGTAGTCTTTTTCTTTTTTTCTTTTTTTTTTTTTCTATCTCTTGCTTCTGAACTTGGCTGAGTGACTTGCTTTGGTCAGTGGACTATGAGGAGACACATGCACAGTATGTGCTTGCCATTAGGACACCTTCTGCCACCATCTGAACAAGCCCAGGCTAGCCTGCTAGAGAATGAAGGACACAGGTGAGAAAAGTCCCAGCATCCTAGCCGGCCCAGTTGAGGCCCCTAGACCATCTAGTTCCAACGGAGCCAGCCTGTGCCCAGCCAACCCACAATAAAATGAGAAATCATTCTTCTGTCTTAGCAACTTAGTATTAGGGTAGTCGGTTATGTAGCGAGAACAGTACGGCCACACATCTCTTAGAGGGCTATGTTCTGAGAAATGTGTCATTCGGTGATATTCATCATTGTGCAAACATCAAAGTGTGTACTGCCAGAAACCTAAATGGTATAGCCTCCCACACATTTAGGCTACATGGGATATGGCGTACCACTCCCAGACTAGCAACCTGCACAGTGTGTTCCTATTGCGGGAATCGAGACCCTAAGGAAGATATCAGATGCTCAGACAACTCTTTAGACAGAGGAAGGAGATTTTATTAGCCTGTGGAGCACGCGGGGCTAGAAGCACCTAAGCACACGCTCCCCGCAGTTAGATTTCTCACTGCTTATTCACATTTGAGTGTGATTTTTTTTTTTTTTTTGTCTAGGGTCCCACGTGTTTCTCATGACTCAAGGTGGGGAGGAGGGCAGGGGCAGACCTTGCACCTGGGTTTCTGGGAACTCTTTGTTCTCGGCCTTGATTTCTATCATTGCTGGCCTTTCTGAGACTCAAGGGCTTTTTATCTCCAGTCCTGGTGTTTGCAGGAGTCTCCAGGAGGCCTTCTGTCATCGTTTTAAGTTCTTCCTCTCATTACTGTACTGAATACTGTAGGCGATTGTAACATAAGTATTTGTGTACCTAGATATATCTAAACATAGAAAGCACACAGTAAAAATTCAGTACAAAAGGTATACAAATACAGTGTAAAAAGTATTCCTGGACAGGGCACTGTTGACGAATGGAGCTTACAGGAAAGGACGAAGCTTTGGGTGAGTGAGTGAGTTGGGGGTGGCGGTGGTGAATGTGAGGACCAAGGACATGAGTGGACATGACTGTAGACTTTACACATGCTGTAGACTTAGGCTGCATTCATCCATAAAAATGCTTTTCTGTCTGTAGCCATAAATAACCTGGGCCTACTACGACTTTTTAATAAACTTTACAAGGTGTCTAACTCTTGGAGTCTTTCAGTAACACAGCTTTACACAGGGACACCTCGTCCACCTGTATTAAGTTCTTTTCTTTCTTTTTAATCTTTATTCTATACGCTTTTGTTTTCCTATTTTTAACTTAAATTTGTTTCTTTTTAAACTTCTTGTTAAAAACAAAGACGCAAGCACATATGTTAGCCTCTAGGTCAACACAGGGTCAGAGTCAACAAGTTCATTGTCTTCCACCTCCACGTCTTGTTCCATTGAAGGTCTTCAGGGACAGTAAAATGCATGGCACTGTCATCTCCTGTGATAACCCTGCCTTCTTCCAGAACATTCTGAATGACCTGCCTGAGGCTCTTCTTAAGGAGGTGCCACTCTTTTCAGGAACATGTCCAGGGTGATTTGCTTACTTTTTTTATTTTCATCAAAGATGTGCTTATAAGTATATAATGCACCAGGTACATTCTTCTCTATTAATAAAAGTCTTTTGGTGTTGGGGGTCCACATTTTCAAACTTTCTAAGGAGCTTATTGAGGTCCGCAAATCTCCTACTAAACTCTTCACTGTGAATCATCTTGGATGTTCTTCCTTTTCTTCTCCTGCAGTTTTTTTTCCTTCTGTCTCTTCTTCAGCTATGCACTCCTGTTCCAGGTTTGACAACTCCTCATTACCAGTCCCACAGGAATTACCTCTAGTAGCTCCTTAATGTCACCGTCACCCACACCCAGGTTAAAATTGTTTGCCATCTCAATAGCCTTGTTGATTTTTGCTAACTCCTCATCACTGAAAAATCCTGTAAAATCATGGATGAACCTCTTAAATGTCTTCTTCCAAATTCCATTCATGCACTCCTTGGTGATGTTAGCCTAAGCCTGAGCAAGGTTCCTGATGCAGTCATATAGGTTGTAATCCTCCCAAAATTCCATCAATGTCTTCTTTAGCTGTTGCAATAACCTGTTCGAGTCTTCCACAGGTTGTAGAGCTTAAAAGCTGCTATAATTCTTGGATCCATTGGTTGAATCAGAAATTATATTTGGAGGAAGAAACACCAAGAAATAAAAATCACCAATAGAAGGAGAATGTTTGGGAGCATTATCAACAATAAAGAAAACCCTGGGGGAAGCCAGGATGGCTCAATGGGTTAAGCACTCGCTTTGCAGCCCTGGGGACCGAGGATCAAATCTCGGCCCTGGCCCCTGCGGACCCATATGCTGCACTGCAGTGTGCTTCCATGCAGGGGGGCCCCCAGTTCAGTTTGGCCCCTGGCTCGAGGGGGCGTGCCTCCCATGTGGGAGGCCCCCAACCCAGTTCCCACCCTGTGTGGCCCCTGCCCACCTGTGTGGAACAAAACCATGTCAAAAACTGATGAAGTTTAACTATGGAGACTGCTCTGGGCCCTCCCCTTCTCTCTGTCTCTCTCTGTCTCTATCTCTCTCTGTCTCTATCTCTCTCTGTCTCTGTCAAAAACAATAAAATAAATCTTAAAAAAAAAGAAAGAAAGAAAGAGAGAAAGGAAGGAAGAAAGAAAGAAAAGAAAACCTGAAAGGTATGTTATTCTCCAAATAGTATTTCTCCATTTCACTAGCATAGCAATTCAGGAGGGCATCTTGAAAGAGGAGCTGGGTCACCGATGACTTCCTTTTTTAAAAAAAATGTTAAAGATTTATTTTATTGTTAAAGAGAAGGTGAGAGAAGGTGAGAGAAGGTGAGAGAAAGAGACAGACAGAGAGAAGGGGGAGGGCCCAGAGCAGTCTTTATAGTTGTACATCATCAGTTTTGACATGGTTTTGTTCCACACAGGTGGGCAGGGGCTGCATGGGGTGGAAACCAAACCAGGGGCCTCCCGCCTGGGAGATGAAAACCTTCACTGTCTGCCCAGACTTCCCAGTGGTTACCGGTTTTGTTGCAGTTCAGCATATGGGTTTGAACAGGCTAGGGCCAGGCTTTGATTCCTGGACCTCGAGATTGCAAGGCAAGCCCTCAACCTGTTGAGTTATTCTGGCATCTCACACCCATCCTCTTATTGCTCCTATCATACATGGGCAGTGTGTGCTTACTGATATGCATAAATATCTTGCAGTTCTCATTGTGCCAGACCACAGGGGTTTCAACTTAGAGTATGCAACATTGCCCTCAAGGAAGACTTGTCTTGCCCTTAGAATCCTTGAAAGCTGGCATTGACTTGGCCTCCTTGTGGATAAAAATCCTTGCAGGCACCCATTTTCAGAGCAGGGGGGTTTTGTCCTTACTGAATGTGTCTTGTGGCAAGTACTTTTTCTTCACAATAACCTATTCAGAGTTTCCAAAAATGTCTCAGTTGCATTCCCATCAGTACTCACAGACTAACCACTCACTTTCACATGATGTAACACGTAACAATCCTCGGGTTCTTTAAACCACACAAAGTGAGCAGCACACTTAATGTCCTCATGTTCAGCCTTTTCCTTCAACATGGCCAACACATTATTTGCCTCGGCCACGGTTGCTGTGGTGCTGAGAAGGGTATGATCCTGTGTCCGGTCTTCAGTCTAGGTCATTAGAGGTTTCTTCACGTCCCACCCTGGCTATCTCTGAATGTTTGTTAGTCTCATTGCCTTCAATGAAGCAAGTTCTTCCACAAGTTCTTCCCTTTGTTCTTGTCCTTCAGGATCGTAGTTACGCTCAAATGGGACATCTCTGGCTGGCCAGCAATAACCATCACTGATTTTCCACCTCTGTCATGCTTCATGTCTCTGAAGTTTGTCTCCGGGTCAGTCATCTGACATGACATCTTACTGGCAAGGTTAGCAGAGAACTATGTTTGTTAGGAGCCAGGATGAACAAAACAACACAAGATTAAATCAAGCACAAACAGAAAATGATACGATCAAGGTGCTCAGTGAACATGAGTTGTAGGAGGCTGTTGCTGCTGGCTTAACACAGCATACCATTTGACATCCAAACTAGATTGACAAGTAGAAAAGTTATACTCTAAAATAATAAGTTATAGTATGAGTATAGTATAATAAATACATAAATCGGTAACATAGTTGTTTATTACCATTGTCAAGTACTATGTCCTGTACACATAACTGTATGGCTATATTTCTATCGGACTGGAAGCACAGTAGGTTTGTTCACACCAGCATCACCACAATCATGTGAGCAATTCTTGCACTACAACATCATCTGCTATGATGTCACTAGGCAACAGGAACTTTTCAGCTCTATTATGGTCTAATGGAACCACCATGGTCCATACGGTTTGTCATTGAGGGAACACTGTTTTATGACACATGGTGTAGTCTCCCTGCTCTGCAGTTTTGCTTTTCATGGTTTCAGTTACCTGCAGTCAACTGTAGTTCAGTTTTTCTATTTAATATTCAAAAATATTAAATAGAAAATTCCAGAAATAAACAGTTTATTGGTTTTAAATTGCACCGCGTTCTGAGTCACATGATGAAATCATGTGCTGTTCCACTCCATCCCACCCTGGGTGTAAACCATCCCTTTGCTCAGCGTATCGATGATTTATCTACAGTGAAATAAGATATTTTAAGAGAGAAGTCACATTCATATAACTTTGATTACGGTATGGTGTTATAATTGTTGTATTTTATTATTACTTATTGTTGTTAATCCCCTACTGTGCCTAATTTATAAATTAAACTTTGTCATTATTGTCTTTCCAGACGAGAGGTCTCCCTGGTTAAGTGACACAGGGGAGTTCATTAGCCACTTGGCAATATTAACTGACAGGGGGAGTGTACTAGTTACCTGTGACTGTGGTAACAACTCACAGATTTACTCTCTCACAGTTCCAGAGGACAGAACATCAGAGGTAAAAGGTCGTAAAGGCTATACTTCCTCTGGAGGCTTCAAGGAAAAATACCTTTCTTGCCTATACCAGCCTCTGGAAAAGAACCTCTTCTTTGATTGTTATCACTTGAATCTCTGCCTCTGTCCCATGTCACCTTCTTCTCTGTGTGTATGTATCATATTCCCTCTTCCTCTTTCTGATTATGGCATATGCCATTGGATCTAGGGTTTGCCTGGATATTCCAGGGCAGTCTCTCTATGTCAAGATCCTTCACATAATCATATTTGCAAAGACCCTTTTCCAAATAAAAAATAACATTCACAGATCCTTGAGATTAGGATATGGATATTTCTTTGGAAGCAAGCATTAGCCTTCCATAGCAAGCACGTGTTGGGTCTAGCTCCAATTAGAAGAGAAAGAAAATTTGTTTTCTTTTCATTAAGAACCAATGTGGTACAAATAACTACATTTATTGAATATTTACTATTCACCTAATACATTATAAGTGCTTTTCATATAATCTGGCATAAATTCTCCAAACAATTCTACAGGTAAGAACTGTTAGTTTCTCTGTTTGTAGATAAGGTAGCAGAAGTGGAGAAAGTTAATTTTACATAGTAATGATAGAAACTGAATATTACTGTTCACCTTATCTGCCAAAATGCACCAAACATTCGAAGGCTTGATGGCATAAATCGTTCTTTTATTTCAACTCACACTCATTCTCTCCCTATTTCTCTATTTAACATGTGCTTATTTATTAAGCCTTTGATGTGTACTCAGCACAGGTTTTGAACCTGGGAATTCAGCAGTGAACAGGATAGGAAAGCTTCCTGTTTTCCAGTGTAGGACAGGACATATTTCCCTTCTACCCTCCTTGGTTTAATAACTGGGTCTATGAAATAATTGACAACAGGCAGATTAACAGAAGGAAACTTATAAATGTAATATTTAATGTTAACTTTACATGCACTGGGACCTCACAGAAAAATGACTATCCCCCCAAAATGAGATTTGAGGTCAGAAGAATGATTTTCAGGAAGCATTGATTCAGGCAGAATCCCAAATAATGTTGTGCTCATGAGACAAAGTCAATGAGTATGTCCGAGGAAGGGAAGGAGAGCAATTACATCCATAGAAGAGAGGTATTTCTATTGGTGCGGAAAAGCTACTTCAGGCTGATGTCAGCTTTCTTGTTATCTTTACAAGTCGTTCTTTGAGACCCAGGTGGTGTTAGGCCCAGTCCAAAGGTTATTTTGCCCAATTTTAACATTCAATGCATTTTAGTCCTCAGATGTGCAAGGCAGTGCCTCTGGTACGAAAGCGCAGGCTTCATTTTAAAGGGCTCCATTGTTTGTTTGTTTGTTTTTAAGATTTATTTTACTGTTTGAGAGAAGGTGAGAGAGAGAAAAAAAGAAAGAGAGCGAGAAGGGGGAGGGCGCAGACCAGTCTCTATAGTTGCACATCATTAGTCATGACATGGTTTCCTTCCACACAGGTGGGTGTGGGGCCATACAGGGTGTGGTTCAGTGTGTGGGTTTGCACAGGCCAGGCCTAGATTTGATCCCCAGACCTCATGGTTGCAGGACAGCTGCTCAACCTGTGGAGCTATTCTGGCATCCCATGCCTTTGTTATTTTTAACACCGTGTTACTAGGGGAAGGAGGATGCAGGCAATTTAGGGCAGAGTATGTGATTTTTATGAGACATGACTGGGCCCTCATTAGAATAGGTGGGAGGAACGATAATTTGTAACAGAGTTCTTTTGGGTGTGGTATCAACTTCTGGTCTCCTCTCCTGTGATGAGTCCATCTTGGTCGATAAAACTCCCAGGAAAGGACTCTATGACAACTGAGTTCCTTCTCAAGTGCCTCCAATTCAAAATAATCAACGTGTCAGAGCTGCATAATTTGGGGTGTCATGCTCCTGACCTCCTTTACCAGTGAAGCTTCTGTCCTAGTGAGGGGTACAGACAATAAACATGCAATTAAATCTGCAGGAAAACTAATATTAGAGCAGTGGTTCCCCACCTTTTCCTGCTTGGGTACCCCTTTTAAATCCATTTCTATAAATTGCACCCCTTGTTTTCAAGACAGCTGTTTTTAAATCTGGATACTTTTGTTCAGTGCCCATCTTCGTGTATCATAGTGGATATGAGATAAAAAGTTAGGAAAGAAAAGTGACTACGGTCACAGTACAAACCACAGATTGAATTGTACAATATTCAGCACACAGTTAAAGATTGTGACTGATTATTTTCCGTGTAGCCCTGAACGGCCCAGCATGTACCCCCAGGGATACGAAGACCACCGTTGGGGAACTGATGTGCTGGGGTGTGGTGAGTGCTCAGCCAAACAGGGAAATCGGGGTGATGATGGAATGTCACTAGTGGGGCTGATCTGGATGACACGGTGAGGGAAGCCTGTGAGAGGAGGGAACCCATCCGATAAGATCAGAAAATGAAGGGGCTGGGGATAAAAAGATCTGGTGGGAGAGCATTCTGAGCATAATAACAGCTAGGGCAAAAGCCCTAACTCAGAAACAATGCCTCTGATAAGGGGCTAATACCTAAAATATATAAAGCACTCATACAACTCAACAAAAAAACGAACGATCCAATTAAAAAATGGGCAGAAGACCTCAGCAGGCACTTCTCTCTTGAAGACATACAAACAGTCAACAGACACATTAAAAAAAAGGCTCATCATCACTAGCAATTAAGGAAATGCAGATTAAAACCACAATGAGATACCACCTCACACCTGTTAGAATGGCTATAATCAACAAGACAAGGGATAACAAGTGCTGGAGAGGCTGTGGAGAAAAAGGAACCCTCACACTGCTGGTGGGAATGTAAACTGGTACAACCACTGTGGAAGGCAGTGTGAAGATTCCTCAAAAAACTAGGAATGGAATTGCCATATGACCCAGCAATCCCTCTCCTGGGTATCTACCCCAAAAACCTGAAAACCTTGATCTGTGAAGATATATGTACCCCAATGTTCATCGCAGCACTGTTCACAGTGGCCAAGTCATGGAATCAACCAAAGTGTCCTCTGATAGATGACTGGATAAAGAAGTTGTGGTACATATATACAATGGAATACTACTCAGCAATAAGAAAAGATGAAATACAGCCGTTTGTGACAGCATGGATGGACCTTGAAAACATCTTATTAAGCGAAATAAGTCAGACTGAAAGAATGAAAACACATATGACCTCACTTATAGGTGGAATATAAAACTGAAAGTAACAAAGAAACAAAGACTCGTGGACACAGTCAATAGTTTAGTGGTTACCTGAGGGAAAGGTGGGGGGGGGGAGAAATGGGTGGGAGGGAGTAGGGAGGGGGAATCAAACATATGGTGATAGAAAGTGAGCTGATTCTGGGTGATGAGCACATAAACTGATGTATAGACAATGTCATGTAGATTGTACACCTGGAAATAATGTAATCGATATCAGTCAATGTCACCCCAATAAAATTAACAATAAAAAAAAGGAATAATATTGATGTTTTTGTTTGTGAGGGTGCTACCATGAAGAACCAAAAACTGGGTGGTATTTATTGTCCTTTAGTTTTGGAGGCTAGAAGCCTAAGATAAGCTCTAAGTAGGGTAACTTCCTTCTGAGGACTGTGAGGAAACATCTATTTCATACCTAGGTATATCCAAATTTCTCCTGACGTTTTTTTGGGGGGAGAGGGGGGGTGGCAATATTTGGCATTCCTAAGCTGATCAAAACATTATGCTCATTCCTGCCTTCATCTTCCAATGAGACATATCCATGCCTGTGTTCTTACTTCGCCTTTGACAGAACTATCATGACGACACAGGGGGTGGAAGTTTCTCCCAGCCCACCATGTGAATAGTATTATAATCCATTACAGGTAGCTGTAGCTGCACCTTTTCTTAAGAATATTCTTGTCTCCTCTCTTTCCTTTGTCTCTCTTTAAATCCTCCTTAGCTATGTCTTAGCTATGTCTTCCTTTCCTTCTCCCTCTCTTCCCTTGGCCTTATTCTTTCTGCCTATGTAACACATTGGTTGGAGAAAGTGAGGAGAGGAATCCAGGATTCTCCCCAGTGTAGCAGAAGTAAAACGTTTCCTCCAGTCTCTTAAGTTCTGTCTCTGGGGCCTGCAAATTAAATTCACAAAAGCCAGGTCAATTGGAGAAAATTTATATACATTTTATTTTTAATGGGTACAGAAGTTCCACAGAAACAAAGTGAAACCTCAAAGAGGTAATCGGACCCAGGAGCTCATATATCATTTTAACAAAGGGCAATAAATTGTGAAGTGGTTAGACAGAGGATAGATGGGTTTGGGTTTCTAGGGGGCTAAATTCGGGGAAGGTGGCTAGGAAAAGTATGATGGCCCAGGTTGTTTAGTAAGGTTAATTCTAAAAACTCATCTTTTGCAGGTGATGTGACTTAATTCCAATGGTTAGAGTTTGTAACTAAGAGTCATTCTTCTGGTATGAGAGAGGAAGTCACCCCTTCACAAATGGAAATTTATTTTACAAGTGGGAATTTACATTAAAATGGGAAATGCACACCCCATTTGTAGGCAGAAAGGGAGAGGGCAGGGAGTCTTTTCTCTGTCTCCTATTTCCCCATTGTGTTCAGCTTAAAATAATCCTTATGTCAACAGAGCATATTCTGACCTCCTTTGCCAAATTCCCGTCTGGGCCCTTGATAGATGGTGAGGTCCCCAACAGAAGAAACCACGAAAGGAGAAGCCAGATTTAGGTGGGAACTGAATTCATTTGGGGTTACCATATTTTCCGGCGTATAAGACGACCAGGCGTATAAGACGACCCCCTAATTTTACAGTTAAAACATAGGTTTAGGCCTATATTCGCTGTATAAGACTACCCCCCACTTCCGA
>PVKE010036487.1:0-16381 GCA_004027555.1 Craseonycteris thonglongyai | reverse complement strand
CTTCTGGCTTGTAGAGTTTCTGTTGAGAAATCTGATGAGAGTCTGATGGGCATTCCTTTATAGGTTATGGTGTTCTTTGTTCTGGCTGCCTTGAGAATTCTTTCTTTGTCTTTGACCTTTGACATCTTCAGTATAATGTGCCTTGGAGAGGGTCTGTTAGGATTGAAGTAGCGATGAGTCCTGTTTCCTTCTTGGATTTGAGGTTCCAGTTCTTTCCATAGATTTGGGAAGTTCTCATCTACTATTTGTCTGAGTAAATTCTCTGTGCGCATCTTGCCCTCTGCTCCCTCCGGAATATCTATTATTCTTATATTATTCTTTCTCATGGAGTTAGTTAGTTCTTGTAGATATCTTTCATTTCTTTTAGCTTTTTGGTCTCTCTCATCTTCCTTCTGTGACATTTCCAAGTTTCTGTCTTCGATTTTACTAATTCTTTTCTCTATCTTGTCAACTCTGCTTTCTACGCTAGCTGTTTCATTTTTCTATTTCTTTTACTGTGTTGTTTATCTCCAGAATTTCTATTTGCTTCTTTTTAATAGATTCAATTTCTTTTCTGAGATCACTTAGCACTCCCTGTGTACTATGACAGTTTTCTTGGGGCTCTTTGAGTGTTTTCAGAATTGCAATCTTAAATTCTCTGTCATTTAGCTCATACGTCTTCATGTCTTCAAGTTCCTTTTCTGGAGATTTTCCTCTTTCTTTCTGAGCACCTTTGTTCATGAGGGTATTTATTGCTGTTGGAGCTTTTCTTTTCCTGGACATGAGGACTTCTCCCCTAGTAGATGTGAAGAAATCTTTCTTTTACTTCCTAGCTGGTATTGCTGCAGTGTCTTATAATATTGTCTCTTGTTTATTTGTCTTTCTCACAGTGGGAGTTTTTCTAGAAAGTGGGCTTCTCTGATTCTGTTGCCCTGGTCTCTGTATGCCTTCTCTTTGGGAAGGTATGGTGGGAAATGATATTCTATGCCTACGAGATCCCACTGCTGTCAGAAGCTGCCACACCTAGATATCTCTGCTGGCTTCAGTGGGAGGAGTGGGGGTGGGGTTTGTTGGGAAAGGCACAGGTCTCTTTCATCACAGGGTTATGGAGGGTTCCTGACAGCAGCTCACTGAAGGCAGGCTCTGGGTGAGGCTGGTGGGACAAGCCCTGGGAGAGAGCAAGGGGAAGCAGCCAGGCAAAACAGCTAGGCTCTGTGTCCAAGGCCATGCAGTGCTCCCACTGGAGCCCTGCCTCATCAAGGGGCACTCCGTACTTTAGCCACCAGCACACTCCCATTGCCAGCACTCCAAAATGTTCACCTCCTGCTCTAGTTGGTAGCTTATGCTCCATGGGCCCCCAGCTCCAGATGCCTGACCGACTCACTGGTAGCCAGACCCTCACTCCAGTCACCCACCCTGATCTCTGGCTGCTGCTAGTGCCTCTCTCTGGCTTCCTGCATTGCGGTATGGCTGTACTCAGCATGCCATGGCTGTTCCCCCTGCACTCACACTGGGGCCTCTCAACACAGTCAGCTGTGCCCGCTTTTTCCATCCACCCCATGCTCTGTCTGCACCTCTGCCTCTGTCTGCTCTAGGTCTCCAATCCACCCAGAGTCATTCAGCACCTTGCCCCTTGTCCCCATGCTCCTACCTCAGTCAGTCTCTCCTCTGCTGAACTTGGATCAGCCTCCGGGTTGGTCACTAGGTAGGTCTCCAGGTTGTGCTCCACACCATGTCTCCACACTACTCCCTTTCTTTCTCTCACCCTCTCTGTTTCTCCAGCTTTAGGTATTTTTCTTGTGATGAGTTGGGTCCCTCAGCTGAGACTCTGTGTTGCTCAGGGATTTTCTGGTTGGATTTTAGTTATTTAAATTGTCTTTCCAGGAGAGGTTTCAAGAGCTCCTCTCACGCCACTATCTTGATGACATCCTATTTTGTTTTTTAGATTCCATATGTAAGTGAGATCATATGGTATTTGTCTTTCTCAGTCTGATTTACTTCACTTAGCATAATACCCTCTACTTCCATCCATGTCATTACAAATGGTAAGAATTCATTCTTTTTATGGCAGAGTAATATTCCATTGTACAATATTAATATATATTTACTATTTCTTCTTTATCCAATCATCTATTGATGAGCATTTAAGTGTTTCCATATCTTGGCTATTGTAAAGAGTGCTGCAGTGAACATAGGAGTGCATATATTTTTTTAACTTGTATTTTGGATTTCTCCAGATAAATGCACAAGAGTGGAATCACTGGGTCATAAGAAAGTTTTATTTTTATTTCTTTTCCATATTCACACCAACACTTGTCAATTTATTGATGTTGGCCATTCTGACAGGAGTGAGGTGGTATCTCGTTGTGGTTTTTATTTGCATTTCTCTGATGATTAGTGACAATGTGCATCTTTTTATGTGTCTATTGGCCATCTGTCTGTCCTCTTTGGAGAAATGTCCATTCAGTTCCTCTGCCTATTTGTTAATTGGATTGTTTGTTGTTTTTGGTGTTGTATGAATTTTTATAAATTTTAGATATTTAGTTCCTTATCAGATGTATCATTGGCAAATATCTTCTCCCATCGAATAGAATGTCTTTTTGTTTTGTTGATGATTTCCTTTGCTGTGCAAAAACTATTTGTTTGATGTAGTCCTATTTGTTTATTTTTTTTCTTTTGTTTTCCTTGCCCAAGGAGATATATCAGTAAAAAATATTACTAAAGTTAACGTCTGAGAGTTTGTTGTCTATGGTTTCTTCTAGGAGTTTTATGGTTTCAGGCCTTTCATTTATGTCTTTAATCTATTTTTCTAATTTGATTTTATTCTTGTGTATGGTGTAAGAAGGTGGCCCAGTTTGTTTTGTTTTGTTTTGCATGTATCTGTCCAGTTTTCCCAGAACCATTTATTGAATAGGCTTTCTTTATCCCAGTGTAAATTCTGGCTCCCTTTATCATAGATTAAATGATCATATAGGTATGGATTTATTTCTGGGCTCTATTCTAGTCCATTAATTTATGTGACTGTTTTTATGTCAGAACTACACTGTTTTGATTACTATGACCTGGTAGTATAGTTTAATATCAGGTAGCATGATACCTCCAGCTTTTTTTTTTTTTTTTTCTTCTCAAGATTGCTGTGGCTATTTAGGCTTTTTTAGAGTTCCATATAAATTTTAAGATTATTTATTCTAGTTCTGTGAAAAATTCCTTTGGTATTTTGATAGAGATTGCATTGAATCTATAAATTGCTTTGGGTATTATGGAAATATTAACTATATTAAATTTTTCTGTCCATGAGCATAGTATATCTTCTTTAATTTATTTCTTTAAAGTCTTATAATTTTCTGATTACAGGTCTTTTACTCCATTAAATTTTGAGGTTTTTTTATTTTATTTTTTTGATGGAATTGTAAGTGGTATTATTTTCCTAAATTTTTTTTCTGACAGTTTGTTATTAGTGTATAAAATGTAAATAATTTTTTATAATATTAATTTTGTATTCTGTTACTTTATTAAATTCATTTATTAGTTCCAGTAGTATATTGGTGGAATCTTTGGGGCTCTCTTCATATAGTACCATGTCATCTGCAAATAATGACAGTTTTACTTCTTTCTGTCTAGTTTGAATGCCTTCTATTTCTCTTAAAAAAGTGTTTTTGACATTCATATCTCTTGAGCCCAATTTTAAGCAAAAAATCTGATTTTGGTCATTGAAACTCCATATCTCAAGCTGTGATTAATGCCCATCTCTCATCACTCCTATAATTCAATGAAATACCAAGATTTGATGATTCTAAACATTTTTCTTTCTTCTCACCACCCAGTCTCCTTCACCTTTACTCATTCAGGGATATATTATCTCCCTTTTAAATCTATCATTTTCTTCTCTTGTAATCTACCTTGCAAATTGCTAATAGTGATATCTTTTAAAATATGGATTTGATCAAGACTCTCTCCCTGCTAATAAACCCCATTTATTCCATTTCTCTCCATTGCTACTCAAAGTTTGGTCCATGCACAAACAACATTGTAATTACTTGGGAGCTTTCCAAAAATGCAGGATTTTTTATTTCATCTCAGATCTACAGAATCATAGTCTGCATTGTAAAAAAAAATTTTGGTGATCTGTATGTATATTAAATCTTGAAGGGATGCTGGGATGGCTCAATGGGTTGTTGTGCACTCATCTTGCAGCCCTGGGGTATCAGGATCAAATCCTGGCCCCGGCCTGTGTGGACCCATATGCTGAACTGGGGTGTGCCCCTAGTTCATTTCTCACCAAGGCGAACCTCCTATGTAGGAGGCACCTGGTTCAGCTCACACCCTGGGTGTGCTTCCTATGTGGGAGGCCTCCAGCTCATAGGGGCCTGCCTACCATGTGGGGAGGCCCCTGGCGGGTTCCTTCTCTATACAGCCTGGTTCCTGGTTCCTGCCTTGTGTGGTCTCTCACCCACCTGTGGAATGAAACTATGTAGAAAACTAACAATGTGCAACTATGGAGCCTATTTTGAGCCCTCCCCCTTCTGTCTGTCAGTCTCTCTCTCCTTCTCTGTCAGAAACAACAACAACAACAAAATCTTTTTAAAAATCTTGAGAAGAATTAGCCTAAATAATATATTTGCTAATTGTTGATCCCATAAAAATGCCAGATTTAGCCTAAACATTTCATATACATTTTCTTTATTCATCATATCAACACTGTAACATAAGTATTATGATCCCTACTCTGCTTTCAAAGTTTATGACTAGGTTTATCTGACTACAGATTCCTTTTTCTTGGAAATGTTTTTACTTTGCTTCTAATTTTTTCATATCGAAGTATACCTTGCATATAGTAAAATGCTCATCTTGCTTTATTGTTAAATTTATTGGGGTGACATTGGTTGGTAACAATTACATAGTTTCTAAGTGTACAATTCTACATTGTATTGTCTATGCATTACATTATGTGGTCACCAACCAGAGTCAGTTCACTTTCCATCACCATATGTTTGATGCCCCTCCCCTCCTGCCTCACTCCTTTTACTCCTTACCCTCAGGTAACCACTAAACTATTGACTGTTTCTTTGTTACTTTCAGTTTTATATTCCACATATAATTGAAGCCATATGGTTCTTGATTTTTTTCAGTCTGACTTATCTCACTTAACACAACGATTTCAAGGTCCATCCATGTTGTCACAAATGGCAGTATTTCATCTTTTCTTACCACCGAGTAATATTCCATTGTGTAAGTGCACCACATCTTTATCCCTGTCAACTATCAGAAGACTCTTTGGTTGTTTCCATGACTGGGCCACTGTAAACAGCGCTGCAATGAACATTGGAGTACATATATCTTAGTGAATTAAGGTTTTCAAAATTTTTGGCTAGATAACCAGAGTAGAGATTGCTGGGTCATAGGGTAATTCCGTTCCTAATCTTCATTTTAAGAATAAAACTTGTACAATATACATGTATCCTCCTGTGTAATCACCACCCACACTGAAAATGTTTCTAACACCAGTTGCTCCCGCTGTTGGTATCTGTAGATTAAGGTGACCAGATTTTAACATTGGTAAAGCGGGACACCATTGACCGGGGGGAGGGGGTTCTTGATTAAAAATTTGGTCTATCTCCCGCCTTTTCCTAGCTTGTAGTGCATTCTTTCCAAAAATTGGGACTTTTTTAAAACGCCGCGGGACGCTGTACAAATTGTTAAAAATCGGGACTGTTCCACCAAAAGCGGGACGTCTGGTTACCCTACTGTAGATACCCCTAACAGGTAAAGGGTAAACATTTTGCCTGCTTTTGAATTTCATATAAACAGAGCACACACTATATGCTCTTTTGCATCTTTTTTTGACACAAGTTTTCTGTGAGACTAATCCTAGTTGCTGGATGTATCAATTATTCACTATTTTTTATTGATGCATCTTATTCTGGGCGTGATATTGGGAAGTAATAGGTAATACATATGTTTAGCTTTACTAGATCCTGAAGGAATTTGTTTTATTTTTGCCCTTTATTCTTCACAATGTCATAAAACAAGTCACAAGTTTCTTTAACATGGAGGAGAGAGCCATGAAAAAACCTTTACCCAAAACCCATTTCTATTCTTCTCACCTTTGGGTACCATATAGAGTGATTACATCTTTACTTAATGTGTCTTTTTCTCATTCATCTGTTTACTGTTCTTATTACATGTAATAAAACTGTTTCTGCAGTTGTCTCTCTTACCAGATTATGAGCATTGTGAACACAATTCCCAGCACCTACTAATAAGAAGTGAGCAATAAGTACATATTTAATTGTCCTTCTTTAGTACTCATCAATGTTTGTAAATAGTAATTAGAAACTATAATTTCCTGTCACACCCTTTAGCAACAAGATAAGTGCCTTAGGCTACTAAGCATTTCATATATGAGTACTATATTTATTGCAAAGAATCCTGAAAAAAAACTGGATGTTTTTGGTAAATCATAACATCTTTGGGCTTTAATTTCATTACAATTTTTTAAAAGGCTGAAAAACTAGGTAATATCTTAGATTCTTTCTATCTTTGGTGTTATATAAGAATGTGTCTCCTGGTGAAGATTCTAGTCACCACTGACATTTGTTTATTGGGAAGATAATACTGAGAGGAAACTGCAGTTTATTGAGTGAGGATCATTCTCTATCACTGCTGATAAGGGGATTCCCAGGTCATTGCTGGGAACTTGAACTCATTTTTGATCTAGCATTGTCTGTACAGTAGGGAAAGAGTAGAACATTTGGAGAGTAGAAGCCACTCTAGGTTTTTGTGTGGCTCCAGTCCCCGTGCTCCCAGATACATTCCCAGAGGAATTCTATCAGGAATAGGAGATCAAAATTCAACAGGGCCTGAGGCACTGCTGATAGGGTGGGACTGCCCGGATGTAACAGCCTGTGGCTGCTTATGAGCACTAGGGGTTTTCTCCATGACTACTAAGGTCCCACACTTCACTCTGAGGATGACAGGCTGCTGAAAGCTTTTTGTGGAGTATTTCGTTCCCCTGCCTTTTTTGCTTGTCCCATTCTTGATCTGTGTCACCTGTGTGCTTACCATAAATTTCAGCAATCTTTTCTTGAAATAAAAATGCATGTATTTTCTTCTCTGTAATTTTTCTGAAACAAAATTAGTAAAAGATGGGGGAAGAACTGTGGTACATAGCTTTGAAATCTGAGAACTATTTTTGCTTATTCTTGACCTGAGCCAGGATTTGGCATATTACACACAGGAGGTGTGTGTGAGCAGCTTGCCCCACACCCAGACCTGCTGTGTGCTAATGGTGAATCCAGCCCACCTGCCTTTCTCTTCAGTGCTCTCAGACTTTCCACATTCCATCTTGCTTTCTGAACCCTGAGAGGGCAAGCTTTATGTATGCCTCTCCACATTCAGTCTAGTTGAATCCCACTCCCTGTCCTTTGTCCTAATCGCTCCTGGCAGAGGAAACAAAGGAACATAAAGGATCCCACAATCTATAGGTGTGTTTTTAATACAGTGAACTCAATCACCCATACTAATGGGAGGGAACCATTAACACAGATAATCCAAAAATCCATTCAATTTTCTTTATCAATAGATCACACAATTGCGATCCTAGAGCCCTGGTAATTAAGTTTGGCTCAAGCTAATGTTTTAATTAATTTGCATAAAAACTGGTCTGGGAACATCAGTCTGGAAATAAGCATTTCTAGAACTTACTTTATAAATGGACTATTTTTAACCAATAGCAACAATAATATAGTTTTATTGTTTGTAGATTATTAGATGCTCAGGTCTTCCTAAAAATAAAGACTTTGTTTCTTAGATATTGGTCTTAAAGATGATGAAAATTGTTGGTTAAGTTTAAAATTTGACTGCTGCTACTATTCAAAACTGTACTTTTACCACATCTAAAAATACCCCAGGTTAACAACAAAATTTGAATTTAGATCAGTTTGAATTTGACTATATGTTCGTCATCCTTAGTTTCTCTTAATGAAAGTAAAAAGAAGAACAAATTTTCTTCTGGAAGCACTGAAAAAATACATACAAGTATTAATAATTATGGATAATTTTACAACTAAAAGATTACCACTTAATATCATAAATTGCTTTCATTCTCTTATGTGGGTACATACATAGATATTTGAATGTTGTATATGTATATATAGATTTATGTACCAGTTCTATGTGTGTGTCTTTGTGTATGTCTGTACACGCGCACACACACACACACACACACACAGAGAAATATATAAATATATATTAAAATCAAAATAAATTTACACTTTGAATTTTGCTTTTTTAATTTATATTTTATATGCATATTTACACTGTTATTACAGTTTCTTCAGAAAATTTATTTTTAAAAGATGCATTATATTCTATGTTATGGACAAACATTTTGATTTCTTTTTCTTGCCATTAAATACAGCATTGCCGTAAACATTTTTGTAAGTAAATATCTCCATGCTTTTGGTAAGTATTAATTTAATATACATTTTTAAAGCATAATTCCTTGATCAAAATATGAGGATTAATTAGATTTTGTCAAAATTGCTGATGAGGAGTTTTATGCCCATTAGTCTCCCACCAATGGTGTGTGAACATGTTTGGATACCAATTCCGTGTATTTTCAATTCTACTTAAACATCTGGTATTCCAAAGTAAAGAACACTAAAATCATGTTTTATCTACATTTTAAAAAATAATGACATGGGTCATGTCTTCATATATTTATAATGACTATATAATTTCTTTGTGAATTATAATTGAGTTTTCTGTCCATTTTCCTCTTAAGTTGGTTATTATTTATTTATTTTTGTTAATTTGAGGTATTTATTTTTGTAATAAGAAAGTTAATTCTTTGTCATTTAAGCTGAGAATACTTTTTTCCCAGTAGTTTTTCTTTAGAATTCGATTATAACCTTTATTTAATCATGTCAAAGTTTATATTTCAGATTTAGCCATTTCTCTATTTTATGATATATATTGACATATACTTACACACATATTGAAGATATATGTGTATATAATTAGGTATATTTTATAACATGTACATACAATTTTTCTGTGTGTGTATATTTGTGGTTCAAAAAGTCATCTTTATTTTAAAATTTAAAGAATATATCCCTTGATTCTTTTAATCTAGTATTTTCATAGTTTCATTTTTACATTTCATCTTTGCTCCTTCTAGAATTTAAGCTGGCATTAGGAAAGAAATTGGGATTCAGTTTATCTTTCCAAATGGACAAATAGTTGTCTTAATACCATTTGTTGAGCCATCTGTTTTGGAAATGTCAGCCTAAATATGTGTATGTACCGAAATCCCTTATCTCCTAAGGTCTATTTCTAAACTCTTTATTCTGTTTCATTGATTAGCCTGTCCATTCCAACAATAGGACTACACTGTTAATCACATTTTTCAAAGATTCCATGTCATTTTAAGTCCAATTATTTTCTCATTGACTGATAATATTACATCTATTAAATCCTCATTGCATTCCCAATTTATTTTTATTCATATTGTATCTTTCCATATCATTTGATTCATAAAAATCCCATGTTGTTATATTTAATCAGGGATTTAACCTTTATTGATATAAAGTGATAACTTTCTCACTTGAGACTTTTGCTAGAATTCTAACTGGATATATTCTAAAATAGTTTTTTGTGTTTTCTTTTGATGTTCCTTTCTCAAACACACCTTTTTCTAACTTTGTGTTTTTAAACCTTTTCTATTTTATCAAACTTAATTCAATCTGAGTGTTTTTAACTCTTAATAAAGTAACATAATTACATTTACTGTCATAAATGTTTGCATGTGCTTTTGTCATTTTATTTGGTATATTGTGTTTGTGTTACACAGTTACTTATTTATTATTATTATTTGCATTACTGAATATACTCTTATGTTTGGTATAATTTTTTTCTGGGAAATTTGGAAAGTCAGATATCTTCTTTTAATTCTATTGTTATTTCATTCTATTTGTGATTATCAGAAATTTTTTCAAGTTATTCTTAAACCTAATATATTGTCAGAACTCACAGCATGGTAAGACTTTTAATTTTTCATACCTTCATGAAGTCAGCATTATGTGCAACCTACAAACCCCACCATTATCTGTTTTATAAACTATGCCACTGACACTTCTTCTCACTGTTCTTATTTCCTTTCATATTACATCCCTTTCTTCCTTCCTATTTCAATTACTCTATAAAATACAACATATATACAGTAAAGTACACACAAAAATACAACGTTCAACTAAATGAAAGCAGGTAGAAAATCTATATATCCACACGATAATCATCTAGCCCAGATGCTCAGCTTATAGCCCAATCAGTACAGTACCTCTTTGCCATCATCAAAGAAAGCTAAATTAACACTGAGTTTCATAGTAGCAGCTACCTAGATTTCCTCTATTGTTTTACCACTTAGGCACATCTTTCTAAATATTGTAGTTATTTTTCTCGCTTTTCAAAGTTGATATAAATGAGTTGTACAGTATATATGCTTTTGTACATGCTTTAGTTTAACATTGTTTGTGACATTCATTTATGGTTTTGCCTATAATTGTAATTTGTAGACTTCTTCATCTTTATATTTGTTCCTCTGTATGCAACTTGTCTTTTTCTCTGATTGTTTTTGAGAATTTTGTCTTTATTACTGGTGTTGAGCAACTTGATTATATGTGCTAAGGTATAATTTTATTTACTTTTTTGTGCTTTGGGGTCATAGAATTTCTTGGATATGTGGGTTCATAGTTTTCATGAGATTTTTGAAAATTTTCAGCCACATTACTTCAAACGTTTTTTCTGTCACCCTCTTCCATGCTTGCCTTCAAGATTTCAATTCATGTAAATTGAAATTGGAATTAACCTTGGAGTTGTTTCATATCTCACTGATGCTCTTTTCTTATTTTATTTTCTCTGTGTTTCAATTTGGACAGTTTTTATTGCTAGATCTTCAAATTCACTAATTATTTTCTTTTGCAGTATTGAATTTGTCCTTATTTCCATCAAGCATAGTTTTCATCTCAGCCACTGATTTGCATCTCTAGAAATTCAAGTTGGGTCTTTTTATATCTCTAATTAACATGGTGATCCTTCTAGATTCTGGAAGATGTAGAATATAATTACAATGACTTTTTCAATGACCTTTCATATAATTACTCCACTTGTGCCATTTCTAGATTGCTGTCTATCAGTGGATTTATTCTCTTCTATTGGTCAGCCTTCCTTGCTTTTGTCAAGAATTGGGAAGAGTCTGAGATTTTACCCTACTTGCAAATTAGCAATCTAGCTAGTCACAATCCATGGATGCTGGGACAATCATAGAGTTTACCTTATTTCCTGATCCTTAGGTATTTCTAAGACTTACCAAATTATAATATTAATTGGTGTTTTTGTTTTATTTCCATGACAGTGGAGAAACATTAGCACACTTAAATGTAATTTACCTCATCTCAATAAATGCCATTGTTATAGTATATTTTAATTTTAAGTATATCTTAACTCCCACAATGTTATTATTATTATTATTAATATCATCATTATCATTTTTGCCATCAGTATTCATTTAGATTTACTACTAATTACCATTTACCTTGCTTTTTATTTCTTTCTTTATCTTTGACCTTTAATTAATACCTTCAATATCCTGGGATCAATACACTTCTACAGGTAGAACACTTGAATTCTCTGGTGATAAAATTTTCTTTTCAGTTTTTGTCCTGAAATGTCCTTAATTAAACTTTATTTTTGAAATACATATTTTCACTGGGGTTACAGTTCTTGCTTTGCGACTATTCTCTTGAATTGTTTTTCTTATTTCCATTATGTTTATTGAAAAGTCAGCTGTCAGTCCAATGGCTTGAAAATTGCTCTTTGGGTGTTCTATTATATTTGACTTTTAGCAGTTTTACTATGATGGACCTAGTTGTGGATTCATATTATATGGAATTCAAGGGACTTTTGGGACACATGGCCTGATATCCTTTATCACTGTAGGAAATTTCTCACCATAATTTCTTCAAATATTGTTTCTGCCCAATTCCCTCTCCTTTCTGTCTGGGATTTCAATTACATAGGTGATAGATTTTATCACTTTATTCTATATGTCTTTTCCCTTTCTTTAGTGTTTGCCATACTTTGTTTCCCTACTGGTTTTATTTTGGATATATTCTCCTGACATAACTGTAGTTCACAAATTCTCTTTCACCTGCATCTAACACACTGTTAAACCATAAATTCATTCATTTAACTCATTACAGTTGTAGCATTTTATACTTCTAATTTTTTTCTTTGTTTAAAGATTTTTATGAAAATATAGCTAACATGCAATATTATATTAGTTTTAGGTGTACAGCACAGTTACTCAACATTTATATACCTAAAGAAGTGATCACCATCAGTTCAGCAACCATCTGACACCATGCCATGCGATCACAGTGTTATTGACACTACTCCTTATTCTGTATATTATATCCTTAAGACTTATTTGTTTTATACCTGGAAAATTGAACCTCTTATACCCCCATTCACTTTTCCCCCGTATTTTTTTAATGTTTCAGTGACAGTTGACATTCAATATTATTCTCTATTAATTTCAGGTGTACAGCATAATGGTTAGACATAATTTATGAAGTGATCTTGACTAGTCTAGTACCCATCTGATACTATGCATAGTTATTACCATATTATTGACCATATTTCCTTTCACTTTGTCCAACAAGCCCTCCTCCCATCTTTATTACCCCAGTAAATAGAGTACCCACCTTAAATTATACATAGTTATTATAATATTAATGACTATATTTCTTATGCTATACCCTATACCACCTGATTATTTTGTAACTATTAATTTATACTTCTTAATCCCTTTCCCCTTTTTTATCCACCTCCCCAACACCCTCCCATCTGACAGCTCTCAAAATGTTCTTTGTACCTACAAGTATTTTTTTTTTGGTATTTTTGTTGCTGCTAATTTGTTCTTTAGATCTGACATATAAGCAAAAATCACACTGCGTCTGTATTTCTCTGTCTGATATATTCTACTTAGCAGAATATCCTCCAGGTCCATCCATTCTGCTGCAAATGGCAAAAACCAATGCTTTTCTATGGTTGAGCAATATTCCATTGTATATATGTACTACCTTCCCTGTATCCATTCATCTCTTGGTGAACACCCAGGCTGCCTCCAAGTCTTGGCCATTGTACATAATGCTTCAATGAACACATACATGGCCAAATCTTCTTGAAGTAGTATTTTTTTTTTTATTGTTAAATTCATTGGGTAACATTGGTTGGTAAAAATTATGTTCCAGGTATACAATTCTACATTACAATGTTTATGTTTGCATTATGTACTCACCACCCTGAGTCAGTTCTCTTTCCATCACCATATATTTAATGATCCCTCCCTCCCCTCTAACCCCTTTTCCCCTCTTACCCTCAGGTAATCACTAAACTATTGACTGTGTCCATGTGTTTTTGTTTCTTTTTTACTTTCAGTTTTATATTCCAAATATAAGTGAAGTCATATGGTTCTTGATTTTTTTCAGCCTGACTTATTTCACTTAATATGGTGATCTCAAGGTCCATCCATGCTGTCACAAATGGCAGTATTTCATCTTTTCTTATCACTGAGTAATATGCCATTGTGTAAATGTACCATAGCTTCTTCATTCAGTTATTTATCAAAGGACACTTTGGTTGTTTCCATGACTTGGCCACTGTGAACAGTGCTGTGATGAACATTGGGGTACATATATATTTGTGGACTAAGGTTTCCAAGTTATTTTTGGGTAGATACCCAGAAGAGGGATTGCTGGGTTGTGTATGGTAATTCTATTCTTAAATTTTTGAGGAACCTTGTACTGTCTTCCTTAGTGGTTGTACCATTTTACATTCCCACCAGCAGAGATGAGGATTCCCTCTTTTCTCCACAGCCTCTCCAGCACTTATTATTCCTTGTCTTACTGATTATAGCCATTCTAACAGATGTAAGGTCATATCTTATTGTGGTTTTAATTTACATTTCTCTAACACCCAGAAATGGCATTACTGGGTAGTTCTTTGCCTCTTTTTATAGCCTTTGTTTTAAAGTCCATTTTGTCTGGTATATGTATTGCTACCCCACTTTTTTTTTCCATTTCCATTTTCCTGAAATATCTTTCTCCATTCTTTTACTTTTAGTCTGTCTGTATTTTTTGATTTAAAGTGAGTCTCATAGGTAGCATTTGTAAGAATACTGTTTTCTAATCCATTCAACCACCCTATGTTTTTACATTGCAGCCTCAAAGACATTTACACTGAAAGTAATTTTTGATAGATATGTAATTATTGACATTTCATTATTCATATATCTGATCTTTTTTTTTTCCTTAAAGAAGTTCCTCTCAGATTCCTTACAATACTGGTTTGTTGGTGATAAACTCCATTAGCTTTTTTTTGTCTGGGAAGCTCTTTATCTGTCCTTTGATGTTCAATGCTAACCTTGCTGTGTAGAATACTTTTGGTTGTAGGTCCTTGCTTTTAATCATTTTAAATATTTCATCTAATCACTTTTGGCTTGCAAAGTTTCTGTTGAGAAATCAGCTGACAGTCTTAGAGGAACTCTCTTGTAAGTAACTATTTGCCTTTGTCTTGCTGCTTTTAGGATTCTCTCTTTGTCTTTAACATTTAGCATATTAATTATAATATGTCTTTGTGAGGACCTCTTTAGGTTCATGTTGTTTGGGACTCTCTGTGCTTTCTGGACCTGGATGTCTATTTCATTCACCAGGTTAAAAATGTTTTCAGTCATTGTTTTTTCAAATAGCAATTCTTTGCTCTCTCTCTTCCATTTCTGGTATCCCAATGATGTGAATGTTGTTACTCTTGGTGTTGTCTCAGAGGCCCCTTAAACTGTCTTCATTTTTTTTTTCCTCTTCGCTCTTCTGATAGGATATTTTCTGATATCTTGTCTTCCAAATCACTGATTTGATCTGTTGCTTCATCTCTGTTGGTGATTCCTTCTAGTGCGTTCTTCATTTCAATTATTATATTGTTTCACTTCCAACTGGTTCTTTTTTATGGTTTCTATGTTCCATGTTGTGGTTACTATCTCTTTATGAAAGTTCTCCCTAAGTTTCTTGAGTATCCTTATAACAACTGTTTTGAACTTTGTATCCAGTTGGTTGCTTGCCTCCATTTGGCTTAGTTTGTTTTCTGGAATTTTTTCTTGTTATTGCATTTGAGATGTGTTTCTTTGTTTCCTTATTTTTTGTTGTCTCTCAATGTTTGTTTCTATTTATTAGGTAGATTTGCTACATCTCTCAGTCTTGGTCAGTGGCCTTATGTAGTAGGTGTGCTGTGGGGTCCAATGGTGGAACCTCCCTAGTCACCTAAGCTCCAGGAGTGTCTCTTGTGTAAGTTGTATGTGCCCTACTTGAACAGTCTAGCCTTCATTGCTGTTGGCATGCCAGTGGATGGGCTTGACCCTCAGGCTGACTGCTGTAGTTTGTGGCTATATCCACAGCTTATGTGCTACTGTGCAGGGGGCTTAACTTGTGGGGCAGGATTTGCCCCAGCAGGCTCTGGTTCCTGTTGAGACTGCCCTTTGTGTATGCTGCTTGTGGGGCTAATTGGGGGTGCTCTGTTGTGGTCTGAAGTCAACCCCCAGATATATTGGTTCTGGGGCTACTTGGGAAGGGCTCTGGTGCAGATCTATTTCAGCCACTGCCTGTGACCAGTCAGGGACTACCTGATAGGAGCTAAAAAGTGATAGCAGATAGTCACTGCCTGTGACAAATCTGGAGGCTCATGGGAGAGGCTACACTGTTAATTGAGGATGGCTGCCACTAGTACCAGGCATGGGGTAACTAAAAGCCTATTGCCACCTGCCAGCTCCTATAGGATCTGCTGCTAATAAAGCTTTGTGTGGTATGTGAGTTGGTTGAGGCAGAATCTCAGGGAGTCAGCAGGATGGGACAAGTGGTGTTCACTAGTTTAAACTCTGGTTTGGTACCAGTGCTGAGCCTGGAGTTACTCAGCAAAAGCTTCAGAGCACACTGAGGCCAGTCATTGCCTGTACGGGCCGCCCAGACCTCTAGTTGTCCAAGAAAGAGTGCAATGTAGGTAGGGCTGGCTTCTCACTGAGACAGTGCCTCAAGCATTGGGCAAACTGGGTAGTATGAGGCCCCAGGGAGTCACCAAGGTGGATCAAGTAGAGCTCACCAGGCCAATTCAGATTCATATTTGGTTCTGTAGGGGAAGAACTCAATGCAGGAAAGATGGCACCTGTCTGCCAGCTGCATGAGAGAACCCCACACAGGGAAAAGATGACTGTCCTTCCAGTTCTCACCCTGAAGCCACACAACTCAATTCCTCTCCCTCTGCCTCTGATGCCCCCCCCCACTTTAGTCACTGTCCC
>PVKE010036486.1:0-16384 GCA_004027555.1 Craseonycteris thonglongyai | reverse complement strand
TTTAATGATTTTTGACAGAGAGAAACAGAGACAGAGAGAGACAGAGAGAAGGGGGAGGGCCCAGAGCAGTCTCCATAGTTGACATTAGTTTTCCATATAGTTTCACTCCACAGGTGGGCACGGGGTTGCGCAGGGCAGGAACTGGGCCGGGAGCCTCCCACATGAGCCCCAGCAAGAACTGAACTGGGGGCACACCCCAGTTCAGCATGTGGGTCCGCATGGGCCGGGGCCGGGATTCGATCCTCGGTCCTTGGGGCTTCAAAGCGAGTGCTTAACCTGCTGAGCCATCCCAGCTTTCCCAGTTTTTACTTTTAATATAATGTCTTCACATGTTTTTCTTAACTTTGTAGGAGATACAGATACTGCTAAGACTTCTGACGATATCAGTTTAAGTCTGGGCCAGAGCTCTAGTCTTTGTAAAGAAGGAAGTGAAGAACAAGGTAAGAGCATTATACTTCACAGTGATGTTATATATTGTGGTGACCAGGGTAGGTTTGTAGAGTATGTTGCTTACATTTTTGCAGAAGTTTATAATAATTTAATATGGTACTTTAAAGAAACAAAATAAAATTATTTGCTAGGCTAACAATAATAGTGTTATAAGTACTTTTATGTTTCTGGAATTCAATTATACATGTTCTGCCAGATAAACACAGAGAGAAAAACTTTTGAGTATATGCCCTCAGAGTATGAGATGGGAGATGAGAATCTGCTCTTCCTAGTTGGTCAGAGCATCGTGCCTAGCTCAGCGATAACCTTGTCTGTAAAACTGTTGTTTTCCATACACTATGACTGCTAAATGCAACTGCTCCATAGCTTCTCCACAATATATTTTAACAGAGAAATAATATGCTGAGGGGGTTTCTGAGAAACTATTTCTGCTTTCAGCATGGTACCTCCGATTGCAGATTTTTAATGGAAATTTTGGCTTTCAGTGATTTTTTTTTTTTCCTTCCTCCTATTCTGCTCCATTATAAATGAGTATTTTGGATTTTCTTGGAGTTTTGTTTGTTTGTTTTTAAGAACTGCCATATTTTCACATTTGATTTTTAATTTTCAGACACGAATGGCTGAGTATGTCCACCCCCATTATCAAGAGATATTATCCATATGACATAATCAGAGAGACAAAAAATGTCTTCCTCTTCCCAGCCTGTTGTTTTTATTAGCTTATGGATGATGTTTGGTAGGGAGACAGGTTGATACATTTTCTGTAGTTATTTATGAAGTCATAAATAGATCACTAAATTATGACACTTTCCCATTAGTTATTATTTTATCCATGTCAAATTCTTTTTCTTTAATTTTTATAAGAGTTCATTTGAGCTAACCTGAAGACATACACTGGGAAGGAAGATGTCAGATGCTCCAGAGAATAACAGTTTTGCAGCTTACCCAGGTCCAATTTTTACAAGCATATTTTGTTCCTGGTATTTGGAATTTTAAGTTTATCACTGTTACTCTACTTTTTTTTTTTGAATTGTGGTTTATTTGCTTTTGTGGACTACCCTTGCCAACCTACCCCTCCCCACTGAAAATATACTCCTAAACATTCTATATGATATGGAAACTGATTTCTTGTAAAAAGTGAAGATGAATTGATCAGTTTGAGACTTATGTCCCTTTTTGTAACATGTAATTATCAAATTGTCTCAAAAACTAGGTAATGATATTAGAGAGGCTAATGCCATTGCATTTAGGGGTCATCTATCTTTATTTTATATCTGGAAAGTACTATGCACAAGGCCAGAATTTTGTAATGTGGCAGGTGAGGAATTATATACACACAAACCTACCCTGGCAGATACATATTGGCATAGATAATTCACTGAGGGTATACCATTATGTAGGTTAGAGGTCAGCTCACTTTTTTAAAAAATGATCAGATGGCTTTGTAGGCTTTATGGTCTCTTTTCAACTACGACACCATTGTAGAATGGAAGGGCATGGTGTGTTACACTAAAACTTTATTTACAGAAACAGACAAATGGCTGATTTGGCTCCACAGGCCTTATTTTGTCAACCCCTGGTTTAGGTCTTTTAAGCACTTGATATATTTTTATTTATTTATTTATTTTTGACAGAGAGAGAGAGACAGAGAGACAGAGAGAGAGAGAGAGAGAGAGAGAGAGAGAGAGAGAGAGAGATACAGAGAGAGAACTGAACTGGGGGAGCTCCCAGTTCAGCATGTGGTTCCACATGGGCCGGGGCCAGGATTCGATCCTCGGTCCCTGGCGCTGCAAAGTAAGCGCTTAACCCACTGAGTGATCCCAGCTTCCCTAAGCACTTGATACACATTCACCCAGTTACTTTTTGCAACGCTATTATTATTCTTACTTTACAGATGAACATATGGCTTAAAGAAAAGTTATAAGAAACTTGCCCTAGACCACACAGCTACAAAGTGACAGTCCTATAATTGAACTAGTTTTGAATTGTGCTTTTAATGCTATACTATACTTTGTTCATATAATTTTGTAACTTATTTCATCTTGTAACATATACCCACATAATTAACATTTAACACATAGTATGTAGTACTAATTACGTGCTGAGCACCATTCTAAGTACCAGAAATAATTCAGTGAACATACACACAAGAATTTCTACCCTCATGTGGCTTCCATACTATTATTATGGAATTATACTAGTACTCTATCAAATATGAGGGCTGTTTGGAAGGTGCCCAGCCATGTAACCATTCTCGTTATATTGACAGTGGCTGGCTTTGTTCCGCACAGCCCTTGTATATATGTTGTAATAGAGGCAGAGGCTAGGGAGTGGGGATGGGGAATTGTAAGTTTCAGTAGAGTGGTCTAGGGAAAGCCTCATTGAGTAGAGACCTAAAGGAGGTAAAGGAGTAAGCCACTGGAGTATTTGGGGCCAGCAGACTCTCAGGCAGAAGTCCTAACGTAAAAACACGTCTGTCAGTTTTGAGAAATAGTGTGGCTGGTGTGTAGTAAGTAAGTGAGAGGACAAATTATAGTTTTGTAAGCCACTTGAAAATTTTGATTTTAATTTCCAGTGAGATGAGGAACTGCTGATGGTTTTGAGCCCAGGAGTGTCATGGTCTGTGTTATATTTTAGCAGAATCACTTGACTCCTGTGCTGAGAATATGTTAAAAGGGGCAAAAGGCTGAAGCAGGGACCTCAGTAGATTATTGCAATAATCCAGGACACAGATTAGGGCAGTGAGAAGATTGTGTGTATAGAAGGTATCGAGAGGATACATTGATAATGATGGATTTTGATATATCATGTGAGAGAAACAGTAGTCATGGATGACTCTTAAGGTTTTCAGGTTAAGCAGTGAGGAGGATGGAGTTCCTATTAACTGAAAGGGGGAAGACTGAGAAGGAGCAGATTTAGGACTAGAGAGAGTAGGGAGGAGGAGTATAGGATAGGGAGTGCAGTTTTGGGCCTGTCAGGTACAAGATGCTGTTATACTTCTAAGCAGCAATAATTAGTAGATAGTTAATAGGATAAGTCAGGATTCCAGGTAAGTAGTTTGGGTTGAATTTTAAATTTAGGAGCTTTCAGTGTATAAATGCCAAAAAAATTAGTCATGTTAGCTGTGGGGTGGTGTTATCATGACGGTTATAAATTAAAGGGCAAACCTGCATGGTTAGCCAGCTAGTTTAGGTGGCCGGCCTCCCTGTCCCATAGCTGCTGTTGGTCTTGGCTGCGGTTTGGCACCACCTAGTGGCAGTTGTTCATTCTGGCTTAAATGTCAGTTGGAGCTCTTCTGGTTCTCTGGCTGGTTGTACATGACAGTGACCTTTAGTTTTAGTTGGTAGGAGTTAGTTGATTAGCTGACACTTGTTGTATCAGCACAGATTCAGGGTAATTGGGAAAAAACTGAGCATGTAGGGATGTGTGCTCTCCTTTCCCACTTCTAAGAAGTGATATCTGCAGTTCCCTCTCTAGCCTCACTCATGTCTTCCCTACTCAGAACTTTAACCCATCCCCACATTGAGTGCTGGGGCTGGGTACAAGATGTATGAACTAGTTACAAGTATTTCTGAATTTTAGTTATCACGCAGCCAGAAAAATGGACCAGTTTTCTACACAAAAGAGAATGTAGATAGAAAAACGAAAAGTTCCAAGGATTGAGCTTTGAACCACTCCAGTCTAATAAGTCCAGGAAACTGAGTATAACAGCTAGTGAGGTAGAAAAAAACTAGGGGTTATGTCCAGTGTTTCAAAGAGAGTGATCATGATCAGTTTCATCAAATGTTGCTGATAGGTCAAGTGATGTGAGACTGAGACTTGACCATTGGATTTAACACTGTAGAGGTTGTTGGTGACCTTGATAAGTATTTTACTGGTGTGGGATTAGATTCCATGTAAGAATTAGAGGAAAAGAACTTAAAACAGTGAATATAGTCTCTTTTGGTGAATTTATGTAAAGTGGATCAGAGATAGGTGATAGGGGAAATGAGGAGGGTAAAGGAAAGATTTGGATTTTGTAAGATTATATGGAAAAAATAATAGCTTTTTTTTTTTAATAATTGATGGGGATGATCCAGAATGGAGGATTAAATACGATTTTTGTTTATAAAAGTTACATATATTTATTTTAGGAAATACAGTTTAGTACGAAGAAAAAAATAACTCACACTTCTGCCACTGAGATTAATTGTTGTTAGTATGTTTTTGGTGTATCACTTTTTTAATTTTTTCATTGTGCTATAATTTACATACCATAAAATTTACCCTTCTAACGTGTACAATTCAGTTGTTTTTAGTATATTCATAAGGTTGTGCACCCACCACCACTACCCAATTCTAGAATGTTTTCATTACCCCAAAAAAGAAACTCAGACTCATTATATTCCCCATTTCTCTTTTCAATCAGGCCCTGGCAGCCTCTAGTCTATTTCCTATCTCTATGTATTTGCCTATTTTGAACATTTCATATAAATGGAATTATACAATATGTGGCTTTCTGGCTTCTTTCACTTGGCATATTGTGGTGTGTATTAGGACTTTATTCCTTTTATGGCTAAATATGATGTATTACTTTTAACATTCCTACAAACATATGCACATATACCTAGTATTCTTTTTAACTCTTACAGACTGAGGTAAAACTTCTTTTTTTTTTTTTAAATTCTTTTTTTTTTTTAATATATTTTTATTTATTTTTATTTTTGACAGAGAGAGGGAGAGATACAGAGACAGAGTGAGAACTGAACTGGGGGAGCTTCCAGCTCAGCATATGGTTCTGCACAGGCCGGGGCCGGGATTCGATCCTCGGTCCCCGGAGATGCAAAGTGAGCGCTTAACCCACTGAGCCATTCCGGCTTCCCCAAAACTTCTTATATAGTGCCATTTTTTTTCACTTAAGTATTTTTTCATATAGTTACATAATTTTGAAAACATTTTTAGAGCCTGCATGATGTTATTAATAGATACCATAATTTATTCACCTTTTTTAAAAAATACTTTTTGTGGGGAAGCTGGGATGGCTCTGCGGATTAAGCGCTCGCTTTGCAGCCCTGGAGCCTGAGGATCGAATCCCAGCCCCGAACCAGGTGGACCCATGTGCTGAACTGGGGTGTGCCCCCAGTTTAGTTCTTGCCGGGGCCTGTGTTGGGAGGCTCCCAGCCCAGTTCCTGCCCTGCGCAGCCCCGCACCCACCTGTGGAGTAAAACTATGTGGAAACCTAATGCTGTCAACTATGGAGACTGCTCTGGATCCTCCCCCTTCTCTCTTGTCTCTCTCTGTCAAAAAAACAATAAAAATAAATCTTAAAAAAAATACTTTTTGTGTTTTAAGAAGTTGTATAACATCCTGAGATGAACATTTTTTTGATAAAACAAACATACCTGGTTTTATCCTTTAGTAGCAATTCCTAGAAATAGATTATTTATCGTGGGGGAATATACTTTTGAAAGGCTTTTGACCATATTGCCACATTGCTTTATAGAAGGTTCTACCAGTTTGTACCACCGTGAGCAGTATGTGAACACAGCTTTCTTACCCTAAACATCACTAGTAGCAATCACTGGAAAAAATGTAATTATGTGAAAAATAGTATCTCTGTGTTGATTTGAGTCTTGTCTTGGACTACATTACTAACAGTAAGAAAAATATCCAAGAAAGCACTTTCACTTAAAAGTTTCCCATTACCACCTAAAGTTAAACTTTTTATGGTATATTTATTTAGCAATACTAAAAAAAGTACATGTATTAAAAGTCAGATTGGCTGTGTCTTTTATGAAATGAAATACTTAAATTTCTGCTCTAGTAATGTCTGAGGAGGGAGTTGGTTTTGACTTAGCATTTTTTAAAGTCTTTTGTTGCATATTTTAGAATTAGTGATTTTCAAGCTACTTGCTAAATTAACGTTTTATTCTATAAAATTCATAACCTTGAAATGTGAATATCACACCATTCCATAGTTGTTTATTAGAGACATAGCTTATTAGAGACTTATAGTTTTTAGAAATAGCTTCATAATTTCATACTACAAAAAAAGTACATAAAGTTCTAACTTCTAAATTTTGGTATTTAGAGAATGAATGTAAGAACCCAAGCATAATGAAAAGTGTTTTGGACAAATGATAAAGAACATGGATTTATCTCGAAGACTTTAAACATAGGATAAATAAAGCCTAATAGTTTATATGTAAATCACAATCTATAGGTACGTTCTAGAGCAAGGGTGTCTAACCTTTTGGCTTCCCAGGGCCACATTGGAAGAGGAAGAATTGTCTTGGGCCACACATAAAATACACTAACAATAACTGTTGAGCTAAAAAAAAAAATTGTAAAAAATCTCATGTTTTAAGAAAGTTTACAAATTTGTGTTGGGGCACATTCAAAACTGTCCTGAGCTGCATGTGGCTCATTGGCCACAGATTGGGCAAGCTTATTCTAGAGATTGTGTTTCTAAGTTTTTAATTATTTAAATCTAATCTAATTGCTTCTTGGCCTTTTGGCTAAGATCACGTGTAGATATAATCTAGATTTAGGTTTCTAAAAAATAAATAAGCATTTCCAATTACTCATTCCTATTATATATTAATCTTGGGGGGAAATGTGTGCTTTTATTGTTGAGATTCTACTGGAAAGAGTCTGACTTATGATAGAATCTGTTGTACTTTTTCGATGCAGTTATGACAAATAAAAATATTTTTTTATTGAACTAAGCAGATTAAACCATTCTTATCTGTCAAAAAGTGTATAAAAATCAGCTGTTGTACAGTTTGCTTGTCAAGCTATATTTCAAGAAATTACAGTGTAGGTAGGTAGGTAGATGGATTTATTTATATTTATATCTACATACATAGTATATATAATTCAGGCCATTAATCACTGTGCTAAATGATGGGTTAAAGGTATAATCTTATAGATAGATATAGGGGATATGTATTTTTTTTCAAGAGGTATTTTATAATTGTCATCAATGATGAAATGAGAAAATTCAGTATTTTGCCTTATAATTATTGTTTTAATGTTTTCAATCATTATGAACATCAGGATACCTTATATCATTATGTCATATCTTGTTTGGGCATTGGTTGGCCTTTTGATTTTTTTTTTTCTGTTTCTTATGACGCTAGGTTTTTGTTGATTTGTAAAATAATCATTAGCTTTATGTTAGAGAGGTAAAATTATGATTGCTACTACTAATTGTGCTGTGTACATCATAACTTAGTTATACCCATGGTACTACATTGATACTGCATTTTACATATGAGAAGGCAGAGGTTTAGAAAGATAACCTAAGGTTACCCAGTTAGTAAGTTAGAGACAGAACTCATATAAAAATCCAGGTCCATTTAAAATATAGTCTTTTGTTGCCTCTTGTGTTATTTGTTATTCTTTAGAACATTTTCTGAGGCTGTTAGTTCATTCCATCCGTAGAATGCTTTCCTTGTGCTACTATGAAATAGAAACCAGTGCTTTAGAATGGCTGACCAACTGTTACTCAGTGAACTACTTGAGAAACTGTTTACACTTGATTTACTGTATATGCTGTGAATTCTTTCCACTGTTAAATAGGAGAATAGCAGATCATAGGTTTATGTTAATATTTCCAAATATGTGTTTGAAACAGATTTGGCAACTGATCGGAAGCTCTTCCGTCTGGTCTCCAATGATTCCTTCATCTCCATTCAACCCTCCTTATCCTCTTGTGGACAGGACTTACCACGGGACTGCAGTGACAAAGCGAGCCTGCCAAGTCACAGTCACCACCACCATGTTGACCAGTCTCTGTCTAGCGCCTGTGACACAGAAGTAGCTTCTCTTGTTCCTTTACATTCACATTCTTATCGGAAAGATCACCGGCCGCGTGGTGTACCACGGACTTCTAGCTCTGCTGTGGCTTTTCCAGATACTTCCCTGAATGACTTCCCTCTGTATCAGCAAAGACGAGGGTTAGATCCAGTTAGTGAGTTAGAATCTTCCAAGCCTCAGTCTGGATCCAAAGAATCCTTGGTGGAAAATTCTTGTTTACCTGGGGAATTCCAACTTATTGGTGAGCTGAACAACGGTAATTCTCAGCCACCTACAAAAAGTGGGAAAAGTAAGCCTTTGAAAGCAGACAAAAGTGTGGACAGCTTGAGGAGCCTAAGCACGCGGAGTAGTGGTTCAACAGAGAGCTACTGCAGTGGAACGGACCGCGACACTAACAGTACTGTCAGCAGCTATAAAAGCGAACAGACCAGCTCAACTCACATAGAGAGCATCTTGTCGGAACATGAGGAGTCTCCTAAAGTAGGAAAGAAGAGTGGTAGGAAGAAAGAGTGCTGTGCTGACCCAGAGGACAAGAGTAGCTGTACCAGTGACAAAAGGACTAGCAGTGAAAAGTCAACCTTGGAAGTGAGTACAAATAGTGGGATTCAAGAGACTAAGGATTCTAATACCTCTGATAATACGCACAATCAGAGAGGTCTCAGCACCTCTGCATCTGAAGAAGCCAATAAAAACCCACATGCCAATGAATTTACTTCGCAGGGGGACAGACCACTTGAGAAAACTGCTGAAAGCAAAGAAAACAAAGAGGAGCAGAATGAGAAGCCTGCTGTTTCAGTGGAAACAGTTGGGAGAGTTGGGAAAGATGGTGGTGGAAAGCAAAAGGAAGGGGATGTGCGACCTAAATCCTCTAGCTTAATCCACCGCACGGCCTCTGCCCATAAGTCAGGCAGGAGACGGACAGGGAAAAAACGGGCTAGCAGTTTTGATTCAAGTCGGCGTAGGGACTACGTTTCTTTTCGAGCTGTTTCTGGTACGAAGCCACACAGTGCTATATTCTGCCATGATGAGGACTCTAGTGACCAAAGTGACTTGAGCAGAGCGTCCAGTGTTCAGTCTGCTCACCAGTTCAGCAGTGATAGCTCTTCTAGCACCACTTCTCATTCATGTCAGTCTCCTGAGGGCAGATACAGTGCTCTCAAGACCAAACATGTCCCTAAAGAGAGAGGTACTGACTCTGAGCACACACAGAAATCCCATCTGGGTCCTGAAGGAACTGGCAAAAAGCGGACTACACGTCGGACTTCTAGCACAAACAGTGCCAAGACTCGAGCCCGAGTACTGAGCCTAGACAGTGGCACAGTAGCATGTTTGAATGACTCCAATAGGCTAATGGCACCTGAAAGTATAAAACCCTTAACCACTTCAAAATCAGATCTCGAGGCCAAAGAGGGAGAGGTGCTAGATGAGCTATCTTTATTGGGACGGGCTTCCCAGTTAGAGACAGTCACTCGATCTAGGAATAGCTTGCCAAGCCAGGTTGCATTTCCTGAAGGTGACGAACAAGATGCAGCCACTGGAGGTAAGTAAGTTACAAGAAGAGATTTCCCCAACTTACTGCAATTATTGGTCCTATTGATTACAGGAGTACTTATTAAAATACGCTTTGTGTTAATATCCCCCTTCCACTATGTTATCAAAATAGACTTCCATGAAGGAGATGGTTATCTTAGAAAAGATTTTCATCTGAACACCAAGAAAATACGTTTTTATTTCTTTTTTTTAAAAGATTTATTTTATTGTTTTTGACAGAGATAAGTGACAAAGAGAGACAGAGAGAAGGGTGAGTGCCCAGAGCAGTCTCCGTAGTTGCACGCCATTAGCTTTCGACGTAGTTTTATCCCACACAGGTGGGCAGGGGCTGCACAGGGCAGACTGGGCTGGGGGCCTCCTGCATGGGAGGCACTCCCCCTCAGTGCCTTGAGCCAGCAGCTGAACAGGCGGGTGAGAACCGAACTGGGGTCCTCCCGCATGGGAAGCACACCGTAGTTCAGCATATGGGTCCGCACAGGCTTGGGCTGGGATTTGATCCTTGGTCCCCTGGGCTGCAAAGTGAGCGCTTAATCAGCTGAGCTATCCTAGTTTCCCTGAGAAAATACGTTTTCAATTGTATTCTTTGAAAATATCAGTTAGTTCTTTATTGCATTCACTTTCTAAGCTGGTTGCCACCTATTAATATTTTGATAGGAGTAACAGAAATTGGTCCTCATCTTTGTATAATAGCAACAATGAAATGTAGAATTTTATTAGGGCACCAAACCATTTTTAGTCATCTTTTATATACTGTGTGCCACTAAACTTTCAAAATTAGATCATTCAACCTGTTTTGTAAGATTTTAAAAAATACTATGTTAGCTCTATGCACTTTGTAAACACTTTTATGTCTGTCTCTGGCTTTATTTTTTGCTTACTCAGGTTTTAGGCATTAACAGTTTTTGTTCCTTTAACTTCACACTGTTCTTAAAGTTTATTAAATCGATTTTTATATTCATATTGATATTAGTATTCATCAATGAATATATGATGCTCCCTATGATAATAGTGGTGGTGTTTTGGTTAAAGTAATAGCTTATTTATTTAAGGTTTATTGTGCGGAATTTGATAGGTGATTTTATATTATCAGTATGTTTGGCCATTCTGTTTATTTCAGAGTTGTTTGTTTCGCTTTCTTCCTGCTCAAAATAATTTGTTTATTCTGTTCTGGCTTTTATGGAATCTGATTCTTGAATAGAATGTGAAGACTGAAGTTTTCTGTTGCCAGTATTGTAACATTTTTATCCTCCATCTCCATTCCCTTTATTCAAGCTTATATTTTTAGTTTTAAAGCTGTTAGTCTGTTGGTGAAATAGAATGAACTCTCTTGCTAAAAATTAAGCTGAATATTTTATACATTCGGAAACATAAGGAACATACTTTTATTCTCAAAGAATTTTAATTTTACTCAGTATTTTTAAAAGTCTGTATTGTGGTAAACATTCTCTAGTTTCTTTTGGTATAGTTTCTAACAAAGATTAATTTTTAATGAGAATGTAAAAAAAATGATCTTCACTACCTAAGTAAGAAAACAATCTATCAAACCTAAATATTGAGAACTAATTATATTTGAAGTGATTATAACCATTTGGTGACAATATAGTGATTATATTCCCTTGAGTCTTTGACGTGGATATTATTCTGTGGGTCTTTTTCCTGTTTTTTTGTTTTTTATAAAAGGTGAAATGCTTTCAGTGATTATGCACACAAATCGTATCAGATATGTTCACAACATGCAAGAAACCACTGAGTTTTAAAATCTAGCTTAATTTTTAAAGTTGTCATTAAAATTTTAAGAGTTGAACATGCTATGATAGAAAAATATTGCTGTTCTATATATTGTTGAAATGTAAATACTAAACCAATTTGTATAAGGACTATAGTGAATTTTTATGTATTTGTTTTTAAAACGTCTTTTGCTTTTCATTGGGAATGTAAAGTGTTTCGTGTTTTAGGGCAAGTTGTAGGGATGGTTTAATTTTCAGTATAGATCTTTGAATAACATGAGCTCTTATTTTTCTTACATTCTAGCTTTTATTTTCTTTGTATTTTTATTTTTACAAAATAAACACAAACCATTGATTGTTAATATGAAACAAATACTGAACTGAACATTTCCATGCACTGTGATGAAATAAATGTCTGTGGCTGTTAAAAAACATTTTTTGGTAAAGGAATGCATTGTAGAGGCTATTTTTATTTGAGCTTCATTGTGTTTAGAATAACTAAACTGCTTAACTGTTCAGGACTTATATTTAGGTGGTTTTCATCACACTTTATTAGGGATTTGTTTGGGCCTTTTGGAAAATTGCAGGTTGTGGGAGGGGATGTTAACTAATATTTTAAGAATAAAAAGGTACAGACAAGTTATATATAAATAGAAAAGTGTTTTTCTAGCCTGCATTACTTTTAAAGAATTTTTTTTTGATTGTTTAAATTTATTGCATGATTCCAGAGATTATAAAGAACAACCAGAATGAAAAGGTTTATATTTGCTCTATTATTTTTTATATTTTTTTCCCTGAATTTCTTAACCTCTGTTTTTTTGTTTGAGAAAATTATTTTCATGTAACATTTGGGTCATTATTCTGTAAGCATGAAATAGGATTCAATTGTAATGTTTTTGTGTTGGGAACCAAAGATAATCTTTTGTTAAGGGTATATTACTTTATTCAATGGAAAGTCAAATCTTTTTCAATAAACAATTTATGAGGGTTCACAACATATATTTAAATAGAGGTTTGTTATTTTGAACCCAAATATCTTTAAACAGTAGAAAGAAGCAACCACTGCATAGACAAGAACATGTAACTTAAAGCCTTTATACTTTACTAAACAGAGGAACTCTAAATCCAATAAATTAATTTTCTGATCTCCCAGTCAACAGGGCAAGTTAGAAGGAGCAAATTAGTAGATAGGGAAGGGTGCTTGTAGAGGCAAAAGTAATGACAGTGGAAGAAATAACACTGCTGACACTAAAGAAGAAGCTAAAATAACCGTACAAAGCAAAGCATAAAACACAATGGTGTGGGGTCGTTAAGTGGAGGAGCAAATTGTCCTTTTAATTGTGGTCAAGGACATCATAGTATCCTAACTTAATGCTATATTATCTTATTTTTATTTATTTATTTATTTTAAGTATTTTTATTTATTTTTGACAGACAGAGAGAGAGAGAGAGAGAGAGAGAGAGAACTGAACTGGGGGAGCTCCCAGTTCAGCATATGGTTCCGCACGGGCCGGGGCCAGGATTCGATCCCTGGTCCCCGGCACTGCAAAGTGAGCGCTTAACCCACTGAGCCATCCCGGCTTCCCCTATATTATCTTATAGTAGTAAATGTATATGTGACTGATCTCAGTTTATTAAGGGAAGATTTTATTAGTCTATAACCAGAAGAAAGCTTGGACATAAAATCACATAGAAGAATGCTCATTAAGTGTAGTAAAAAGGTTTGGATGCTTCAGTTATTTGGAAAAATGATCTTCTCTTAGAAAGTATCAAGAAAAGAGGTATTTTATTGATGGCCAAATAAGGATTTGTAGATAGAATTCCCCAAACCAACCTAATACCTGATTTTGTGTTGTAGAAACAGACATTATAGTATTTTTTTTTTTTCTAGCAGCAGTGAAGTTCTAGATAAGGAATCAAACAGTTTAATACCACCTCAATTACTAACTGGATACTTGGTAAGCCATTAGTTCTGTGCCTCAGTTTCCACAGTTGTAAAACAAATAACTATCTAGGCTTGCCTCACACTTAACTGTCATACTTTAACAAGCTTAGATGTGTAAAAGTGCCTTGTAAATTATAAATTTTTTAATATTATGAAAACAAAAACATTGATGCCTTTTTTATCATTTCTAAGGAAGTTTCCCTTTTCAAATATATGTCACTTCAAATATATATTCTTTAATGATCCTTTTTTTTGGTGAATCTCCTAAAAGTATATGCACAGTTGTTTTTGAGTACAGTTTTCTGGGAGAGGATTGATATCTTTCATCATATTCCTAAAAGATTTAGAAAGATTAGGAACCACCTATGAAAGTAAGTAGTCCTTAAACTGTATCTTTTAGGAACTGTTCTGTGTGCATTGTGACTTGAGCATATCAGTTAATTTCTTGAAAGCATTTCATCTACTCAACTACAGGATCTGGCAAAAGTAACGTTCTGCCAGAGCGTTACCAGCTCATAAAAAAGGGGCATTACTTCTTCTGACCCTGTATATTTGTTTGGATGCTTGGGATTTTGGAAAATATCAGTGAGGATATGCAAATTCTCTTTAATTCAAGTCACAGCTAATAATTTTGTTGTTGTTTGCTGTTGTTTGTTGATTTGCTTGTCATGAAGTGGAGTCGTTTTTTACAATGTTTTCACAGACGGAAATTATTTTAATTCACAATGAATTCTTAGAAGTTGTGCAATAGATTCTTTTAAAATTTTTTGGGTAAATCATTTGAATGTTCATTTCTTACTCTCAAGTAAAATATTTTTACCTTAAACTATTTCCATGTATTTGAGAATGTTTGCATATATGTTTTATTTTTATGAGATGTACATATACTTATTTGTTTCATACTTTTGCCTTTAGCATGTCATTACCTACTAGCATTTCCTTCTAATTTGTTCAAGGTACCAAAGCACACATTTTCATGATCTTCCCAAATTTATTACCTATTTCTAACAGTGAATACTCCCTACTGAAAATAACACCTTTCTTGAGCAATTCTTCTGTCTAAATTTTTATTCATTTAATAGCAGTTGAGCTATCCCAAGAGGCTAGCCATTGAAGAACAAGAAAGTAGCTTATTACATATGAACCCTTTCACTAAGCAGTCAGCTGTATAATTGACATGGTTTTTAAGTGGCATCTTAATTCTGTACATATTTATGCTCGAACTTTCCAATTTTTCAGGTAGATCATGGACCCCCTCACATGCCTTACCAAATTATGTTTTTGTGCATCTCAGCCATCCTGAAAGTATCTTAGTCCCTTTAATGCTTTCCCTGTTTTCATTCACAGAGTAAAACAAACTTATAGTCCATTGTTATAATACTCCATATGAAAATAAATAGTTGCACTAAAATAATTCACTGTAGAATGTGTAGAATTTTTTTTTTTTTTTAATTCCTTGAGATAAATGGGAAGTAACTCCTGAGGTTGGAGGAGTGTCTTGTGGATTTTTTCTTTTTGATCTTTAAGAATAGATCAGATCTAACTCTCTAAAATTCTTAGGATATATGCATGAATTGCCCTTAGGCACTCAGTAAGTGTTTAAACTTAATTGAAATATTACTATATCAAAAGTAAGGAACTGAATTATCTGAAGTTCCTACTTAAACTTACTATGATAGTAATTCAGTCTCTTGAAATTTTCTTAACAAAGAAATGATTAGAATGTCAAGATTCTTTTCATTATATCTCAGTAAAATTGGAGAAAAAGAAAAATTATCTCAAAGAGTCAATAATTATGGTTTGGATCCAAAGCCTAATGATTACTAGCTGTCTAACTTTAGGATGCCACTGTAGTGTGTGAGCTGAAAAAGAAATAAGTAATATAATGTGTCAGTAATTTGTGACTTATACTTTTATTGGCAGAAGCTTGCCAAATGGGTGAAATAATTCTGTGCTTGTCATTCCTTCAATAAAAGAAAACAATACCTAAAGACAGAGAAGCGTATGCCTTCTGGAGGTATTCCATATATTTCTAGTGATAACGGATTAATTCACAGAATATTTACCTCTGTAGTCTAGTGAGGGGATAAAATGTAAACATTTAAAATAATACTTTATTAAAATCAGCATTCAAATGGAAGGAAATGGTTATGGCTCAGCAGAATAATTTGAGAATTAGTAACTTTTAAAATGTCAAGAAAGCTTGCAGTACGACTGATAGCTAAACATGATATTCTTGATTTTGTAATCCATTTCATACTTAATAAAAAAGGAATTTTCACGTGTTTGGAAATGTTTCTGTACTAAGTTGCTTTGTCTTTTTTTAATATTTAGTTTCAAAATACCCTTTCTAAAAATCTAAAAATGACTCTTAAAATATTTAGATCACTAGGAAAACATTGTTTTAAATTAAAATGAATAGACTTTTTGTGTGTTGTTTTAGAAACTCATATTGGTCAGTTAGTATGGTTTTGTGAAAATTTATGTAGTAATTCTATTAAACCATTGTGTGGTTTTCTCATTTTCTGTGCAGGTTTTAGTTTGTAGTAAATTTATTGCTTCTGGATTAATTAATGAATTTCTATACTTTGCTGATATTTGATCATGTCGATGTGATCAGTGGTGGGGGTATAGATTTAATTAAGTTTGATAGCAGCAAACTACTTAAGAGTTGATATTCATGCTGCCTTGAATTGAACAGTTAAAAAACTAGTACACTGTAGCAGTCAGTGATTTTGCTAATGCTGCCAAAGTTGTGTCCCAGGAAAGTGTGAAATAAACTTACTGCCTTATTCCTTGGCATTGCTGTTTTTACTGTCCTTTTGAGAGTAGGAATCTAATGCTCCATTTCTATTAATGGGAACTTACAAATAATGTACTTTTTTTTTTTTTTTTTTTTTTTTTTTTTTTT